>PVJL010003856.1:0-145374 GCA_004026885.1 Lyroderma lyra | reverse complement strand
CGCGGGCGGCGGGGAGGGTGTGAGCCCGAGGGGTTTAAAGGCCAACCCAGGCACACAGTCCGGCAGAAGTAACGCCCGGACCTGAGTTACGATTTTATTACAAAATCCTAACCATTCATGCTTATGATTTCGTCATAAGAGATTTGATGTAGATTAGAGTAACACCTGGACTTGAGTTATGATCGTATTACAAAATCATAACCATAAGGTTTTGTAATAAAAGATTTGGTATCGATTACCACCTCCTAGCAAAGGGGCGTTATTTGTGCCACACCATGTATTATGAAATGAGGTCAAACGTGAATTTAAACCGAGAGGCCTAACGTCAGGGACTTTGAGTCCTTTATCCCAGTGATGAAATAACCAATGATCCTCAGAACACTTAGGAAGCTGCCAGCTAGGACGCCTGGACCGCGAAAAAGGCGGCAACACAATTCCTGTGTGCTGCGGTCCTCTCCCTCTTGTATCAATTTACCGCTGTTGTCCCAATTTTTTCCTTGGGAGGAAATGTACTTTTGAAGACCCTATGGCATAAAACCCTAATAACGCAATAAAACCACAAATTACATTTTTAATTAAGAGTACATACGTATTTTTCAATAATTTTGTTTTATCGTCAGCAGCATATGATAAATGTTAAAAATCCAAATATGACCCATTAACATTATGAAAAATACTATGTAAGGATGATTCTGAGAGAACCATCAAAACTCTAAATAATGCTCATACAGAAATTCCATTAAAAGTTACTGACAAAAAATTTTATGAACCTGATCTTTGATTTCTAAATTACTTTCTAGTTGCCAAAAATTAGAAATCAGCCAATCAACTGAACAAATAAAAAATTGTAGGGGGTTCCCTGGTGGTGTAGGGGCTAGGCTTCGGCACTCTCAACCTGTGGCTTGGGTTCAATTCCCTGCCAGGGAACTACCCCCTCCCCCCCTCCCCAAAATTTAAAAATTGAACATTTACTAAAGGAGAATAATGCTGAGGCTTTTCTATAATCTGTCCCCAGGTCCATGCTCCTGAAACCACTTTCTGGACAAAGTAAACATTTCAAAGGGTAGGCACTTTACAGACACTGAAGTAATTAAGGGCCTTTGAGTGGGGAAAGGAGACAAATCAGTCCTATATTTACACCATCTCTAAAAGGAGATCTGGGAGTTCCCTGGTGGTATAGTGGCTAAGGCTTCGGCGCTGCAGCCTGGGTTCAATTCCCAGCCAGGGAACTACCCACATTAAAAAAAAGAAAAAGTAGAGGGAGATCCCATTGTAGTACTTAATTACATTAGCAATTAATAGTAACCTACACTTGCAGAGCACATGACTTTATAAACCTGTTCTTAGACATCATACCTCATTGAGGGCTGATATAATAATCTCAGTAACTATCAATTGACTGATAACTTGCATATACAGTGATTATTATTGTAAGACTCCGGAAACACATACCAGTTGGACAATTAATTTCGCCAACCCATCCTAGAAAAAGTGCTCCATACCTCATTGCTGAATATCACTATGGTCACCTTCGTACCCAAGGTTATGACACCTTACCAAGTTCTTCGTACACTGCTGCCAGCATAAGCGCATGGCGGCAAGTTCGTGAACTTAATTGTCAGACTTTGGGGACGATGACAGCTCTGATGGCCATTCCAGAAAAAGAGTTCCAAAACTGTTTTGAAGGGTGGACTGAGTGCTGGCATCAGTGCACAGCTTCCCAAGGGGAGTACTTCAAAGGTGACTGTAGTGATAGTCAACAATGAGGAATGGAGCACTTTTTCTAGGATGAGTTCACAAAAGTCCTCGTGTATCGTACCATTACAACTGGATCATTTCTCTGTGGTGACCATATTTTCCCAGCCAAAAATAAGGCCACTTGTCTTGACAAGAATGTGCACATACAAAGGGGAAACTTAAAGTACCCATGCATATCACCTCCAGATTATTTCTGTCTTGAGAATTTTGTAATCTAGAAGTGTTTGAAAAAGGCAGAAACTACAGAAGGAAAAAAAGAAGTCGAGATCAGGATTGAGGGGGCAGTTTTCAGAGACAGCTTGGAAGGAAAGGGGTGACTCGCTGGGCGCAGGCGGTGGTTCCGGCTTTGCCAACGTAAAGGATTGTAGCCAGCTGTGGGGGATGGGCTCATGAGGCAGGTCTGTGCCTGATTTTTATGTTTTACTTGCCATTAAATATGTGCCTCAACCTGTAAGCTTACTAGATGTACCTCTTTTATGCCCAATTCAGTTACATAAAGGATGATACGTTTTATTGGATCAGCTCGATGTTATCAGCAAATTCGAAAAGAATGTCTAACATACAGAATTGAAATACAAACTTAAAGTAAGTAAAAAATTTTAATTCTAATAATGCTTAGATAGATAATTAAAGCACTTGGGGAGAAGGTCCATTAAGCCAGGGCAAAGTCATCAGCTCCCTAATAAAAGCCAAACAAGAAAAACACCTGCAGTTAATTTCATGGTGATTTCAAATATATTAGGTTACTGTGAAAAATTACCTACGGAATTGGCACCCATTGAAATGTAAATGTGTTCTTATTCATCAAACGCCCCCATTTCTTTTTTTGTCCTGAAATTCATTTGGAATTTCTGTGTATCCAGAGGTGTCACAGTCATCACCTCTGCTTTGTTGATAAGTGTGCTCTGCTCAGAGGTTTTAATAAGAGTTATTTTTCCTGTAATGAATACTCAGCAAATGAAGCCTGTCTTTTCAGCTTGCTGGAGGTAAGTGTCCCTTGATTAATGGACCTGTCAACTCGATGAGCTGATAGCACACAACAAAGGCTCAACTGAAAAACGTCACTTCTTATCCTGCTTGTCCAAGCGCTTCTGTGTACGAGATTTGGGCACCTACCCGATGTACCCAGTATTTCATTTGGCGTTTAGTTAATAATAATTGAATTATTTAATTCAATAGAAATAATTTCTTTCATTCAAATAATGTACTTTGTATATGGAGGGTATTTTTTTCCTATGTTTTTCACTCTGTCAGCTGAACTGCTCCCAAGCCACTGAAATCAATGTATAGATTAATATAAACAACATTAGATTTTTTTTCTAGATTCTGCCCAGCGATAAAGCCATGAAAGAATAGAGTTGTTTAAGAGGGGGAAAAAGCAAGTCCTTATAAAAATATGTCATGTCAGTAAGTCAAAGACATAAAATCAGTTACAAGTTAAGGCCATATGCTTTGATAGTCAATTTTAAGTGTTCTCTTATGTTGTCAGATTCCATTTCAGTGGAAGAATCAGGATGCTCAGATCATAAATGAGCAGAACTATATGCTATTCCAAGCTTCTAGATAGACAATATTCCTGAAAAATTACATAACCATTTGGGTAGAATAAATTTCAAGATTACAAAGATAAGTTATCCCAAAGTTATAAAACAGTGGACCATTTAAAAAAAATGTATTCTACAATGTAACTAAAGGAAAGTACCAAAGGCCATGCTAGGGCCGAAATAAAAGAAGGAAAGCAAAAAATACTTTTTTTAATGCCTGGGGATATATATGTATTGTATATGTACATGTATAGGTAACCCCTGCATAACATGGCATTTCTATAACACGGTTTCGCTCTAACACGGTTTGAGAATCAGAGAAATCCCCAAACAACACAGAGCATAATAAGAACTTTTAAGAGCAAAAATTATCTCATTCGAAATTAGGGAAGAAGAAAACATTTTTTAATACATATTAATGTGTTATACTTTTGGTGAAAACTGCTTTAATAGAGATATTTCTCTAAATTATAAAAATATAATAGTATGTCTTTTTAATTTTGGGAACCTAATTTCCCCCTTTTTGTACTAGTTCTTTGTTTTGTATAACACAGATTCGTATAACATGCATGTTAAGGAATCCAATGACCGTGTTATACGGGGGTGACATGTACGTGTGTGTGTGTGTGTGTGTGTGTGTGTGTATTAGGCCTCATGAAAGACAAGGACTAGAGTAGGAATACATGCATACATAATTTTCATAACCACAAAAAACTAAAATGTTATAAGAAAATAAGAAAGGGAATGTAAGGCCAGAGCCAAGAAAGCACACACAGCATCCAATGGAAAGGAAGCAAAACATTCAAGACATGGATAGTCTCTATAGCTAAACACTTCCTTATTTTGTTTTATTGTTTTAAAAGACTAATTGTCTCTTCTGCTAGATATTCTACAAACATCAAATAGAAACTGCTAAGCAGAACAGCTCTAAGTCCCCAAGCATGCATAGCTTTGAGTGTTGGTTTTGTTTTTTTTATCAATTGTGCCCTTCAATGTCATGTCATCTGCTGACAAATTATGAGAAATATTCTTATTTTCTTTCATATTAAAATCTCATGCAGATATTGGAAGGGCCCTGCTATTAATGGTGGGTGGGTGCCCTTTGATTTCCGTCTAAGGAAGTCTGAGAAATTCTGTGATTCAACATGCACTGTGCCTTGTTTCACTTCATTGTGTTTAGGGGCATTATTCATATTGGGAAGAATCACCCCAGATCACAATGGATAATTCAAATCTGAATCCAAGTTTCTAATCTCTTTTGCTAGTCTTCCAAATTTTTTTCTCCGTAGTCATCATGTGATGTTTCTTGGGGGTAATTTTTAAAAGAATCTATGTCCCTTCTCAATTCTAGCCTTTCAAGTAAACTTAGATTCCAATAAAATGCAAAGTTATTTTTTGGTACCAACTTCTCTGGCTCATACTCTTTCCTGGTAGGTTCTGCTTATTACAAATTGGCTGAAGGTCATCCAATATATTCTCCTCCTATGTAGTACCTGAGTTATTCTTTTAGACCCTTCTGGAAACACTTCAAGTCCCGCCCCCCACAACACACACACATTCCTTTCTTTAAGTAGCAAGCACTTTTAGTTTCAGAAGCCTGGGAATGTGAATGGTGGGGTTGACCAGCGCAGTCCACAGGCATGTTTTTAGAGACTGACTCTGGGGAAATACAACACCCCTGGATTCCTCAGGGCTCCGGAGGGGGCTCCAGCCTCCTGCCACTCTGCACCTACCATGATAATTGGCTCTGGAGCCATTTGTTAGGTGACTGCTGTCCTCTGAAAGGATGATGAAGTTCTTCTGCTCTCAGGGAGAGCGCCAAATGGCCGCGGCTGGGCCCAGGTCCCGAGGTGAAGACCCAGCGTGCCAGAAGCCACCAGGAATATCTCCCTGGGTATTGACGCAGAAAGGAGTGAAGTCCCAGAATTTGGAAGGACTCTCCTGGGCAGTGAAAGCAGAGATGCTGGGGCTTTCTAGCTCCTGGAGAGACTATTTACAAACCAAAGTGTGGGAGGTACGTTTCAGGCCTGGCAGGTATCCAGGGAGGGTCTTTCAGGAAGCCAGGTGGGGTAAATATCTCCTTCCTCTTTATTAGCAGACAAAAATTGTTGTTCCTCATCCCTCACCTGTCCGGCTACTTGTAAAGGACATTTGATCCTTGGCCCCAGGTAAGACTTGGGGGAAGTGCAAGTGGAGTGATGTACTTATTATTTACTTTAAGGTAATTAATAAGAAAATCTGTCTCTGATACAGAACACCTTGTGTGTGCATTCAGGATAAAATTAATAACAACAACTATTAAAAACCATAGACAAACAGACTGAGGTGGGTCCTTTCCCTCCTCCTCCACCAATCGTGACCAACTGCAGAGAAGGCAGGGAGTGAGGCATCCAATCAAAAACCTACTCCTGCCTTTCCTGGCTGGGAGGCGGTGGGATGCCTCAGGGCCAAGGTCAGCAATGGAGGCTGCAGTCCTTGTTGCACAAGTGCAGTAGTTACTAGATAAAATACAGGATACTCAATTTAATGTAAATTTTGGATAAACAACAAATAATTTTTAGCATAAATATAATCCCACATATTGCATGAACCACACTTATGCTTAAAAAACAAAATAAACAAACAGGGGGAAAAAAAAGCCTCCATGCTTTGTTTATCTAAAATTGAAATTTAACTGGGTATCTGTATTTGTATTGGCTAAATCTATCATTATACCCTGGAAACAAGGGAAGAATCTTTGGAGATGCCAACATTTCATGCCCATTGAAAGAATAAAAGGGTACTCAGACCTTTCTCTTCATTTCTGAAGGACTGTTGGAGGAAACAAGGCTCAGGATACTGAATGCAGAACACATTGACATCCACAGTTTATATGGGTCACAACTCGATGTGTCGCCTCCTCCCCGATTCCTGTGTGGAAGCCCTAAGTCACTGTGTTTGAGTCGTGAAGCATGACTGAAAGGTAACATCTCCAACAGGAGCGGGACCCTGTGGCTGGACGGAGGGAGATGGGAGCTGGGTACAAAAGAGACACATCTGGGTAGGGTGATTTAAGGTCTGCTTTTGTATGAAATTGGATTACATACATTCATGGGTGGTGGGAAAGCTCTGATTTACATTGTTGAAAGGAACATATGTCAAGTTCTTACTACCAGCTCTCAGTTAAAGAGCAAAGAAAGTGACGATCACACCCTGTCTGTGTGTATAACCCAGGGCAGGGATGGGCCTCAGAGAAAACAGAGTTCTCTGGAGTGTCCCAGGCCACTCGAAGTAGAGGACGGGGGAATGGGAGTCGGCTTTAGTCTCCACGCCTGTCAGACCTGCCAATGCCAGTTCATGATCTGATCGTCACAGTGGCCCTGTGTGGCGCAATGACCTCTCCATCTTATAGATGAGGTCATTAGGCCCAGAGCGGTCCACGGTCACCTGTGGCATATGACCAACCTGAGGCTGGACGCTAGGTGGTCAGAACCCAGAGACCATGTTTGGCTGCACTCTGCACCATTAAACAAGTCGGAGGGGGTTGGGGAAACTGTAAGCAGTTGGGTTGGTGAGACCAGTAGGTGAGACTTAAAGGAGCTGTTTTGTTGTTTTGTTTTTGGAGTTTTTTGGGGGGAGGGGGGCGCAGGGGTCTTAGAATCCTAGGGCCCAGGCCACAGAGATATCACTCAGCCACAGGAAAGCAGGAAGGATAACAGCCTCAAGGATGTCGATAGGAGATGAACCAGCGGGCCACAACCAGGAAATAGGCGCAGTTTTTCTCACAAAAGTGTCTGTCATACACGGTCAGTTTCTGAAATGAACCCACAAGCCAGGAACATGTGTCCAGATACTTTTAATTAAAATTCATTATAATAGGATAAAAGCCAGACTGTAAAATGCAGTGTTTCACATTTACTAAGAAAACAGATTAAACGATTTTGGGTAGCTGAATATATTTTGATAATGAAATTTTAAACAGCTGCTTGGTTTTAATGCTATTTAAAATATTTATGTAGTTAAAAAAAAAATAGCTTGCTATTCATTTTCTACCCAAATGCAGGAAATGTTGAGATGTTTTAAATTAGTAGAGATTGAACACACATAAATAAAGGTCCTGTTTCAATGCAGAATTTTAGTATTTCTGAGCTGTACCACCCATACCTTGCCAATCAATCTGTCCAGTTCTATTTGGAGAATAATGCCAGCCTCAAATTCAATTTATCTAATATCCAAGTTTTGGGGAAGTGTCTAGTTTAATGAGATAGCTCAGGGAAATTAAGACACCGTTAATCTCATTTCAAAATCAATTTTCTTTCCAGAACAGTTCTTGGGAACCTCAAAAATACCTCATCTTTACATAATGAGCAGCATACATTCAAGGGTTGATATGGAAAAGAATAAGTGCATTCACATAAAAAAGACTCCTTATAAAATAGAATCTCACCGTGAGGGTGCCCTTGAAACATTTTGCCATCTCCGGGAGGGCAGCATGCTTACTTCATTGATCTGAAATACCTGCTAACGAGGGAAGCCCTCTCTGTGCTTGCACTTAGCGCATGTGCTGCCCTACGGGAATGATACATGGAGGTGGTAAAGAAAAAACGTAACCCAAACCTCCGACTTCTCCTATTTAAAATTAGTGTTTAGCGGGGCGTGATGGCGGCATTGCGGCCGACAGAGTAAGACGGGAAAGCACGCAAACGCACGGCGGGGAGAGCAGCGGAGCGCCGCCCGGAGCGGGGTGCAGCCGGGCCGACCACGGGCTGCACACGGGCCGACCACGGGCTGCACACGGGCTGCACACGGGCCGACCACGGGCTGCACACGGGCCGCGCGCCCCCTCCGGACTGCGAGGACAGGCGCTCCAGGATAACCAAGTGAAACATCACGGCGGCTCTAGTAGGTTAGGTAGCGTTTGTGCAAAGAAGAAAAACAAGGCAGGGGACGAAGATGAACTTGCGTACTTCCTTGTGTAGGTTTCTCTGAAAGGATACACAAGAAACTGGTAATAATAGTTGCTTCTAAGAGGGGGAGGGGGACCAGGGAGGTTAGGGGTCAGGAATCAGAGGGAGGCTCTTTACTGGGTAGCCCTTCGCACCCACGTAAATATGTTACTGCCTACTAAAAGAGATGAATGAAAGTTGTTTAAAAGGGTAAAATAATGTCGCTCATCGTTATGTGCAATGGGATGATTACTCAGGTCACGGGACATGTCATCAACTAGATAAATCTGTTCATTACCCTGGAATTTGGAAATGCATAGACCAGCCTGGGAACTCCAGTACTGTTTAATTTTTTCACAGGGGAAATGAATATTCTGCTCTTAGTTTGAGGGACAAATACAGACATTTGCAAGCCCTCAATGGCCCCTTTGGCAGCTCACGATGTCCCAGTCATTTTGCATAAAATGGGCCGTACCTATTGGAAATCTGGGCCTTTTGGTTCATTGTTGCTGCTGGAAGTTCGTTTTTGTTTTTAATCAGCCACTCCCCCAAGAGCCATTTGGTATGCAAATCGAGTCCTTTCAATAAACACCCAGTGACTGAATCACTCCCCCAACACACACACACCTTTTTTTGAATCATAAAAGCAGAATGACAGATCTGGAGAAACTTCCAGAACTTTAGTGGTGTCAGTTGTCAGATTTCATCTCGTTAAAGCCCCATTCTATTCACTGCCTATGAACTTTCAAAATAAAAAAGGATTTCATTCTTAAAAATAATAACAGTCGGGAAAGGTAAGGTCTTCAAGTGACGGTGGGAACTTTGGGACACGAGCAGGAGGAAACTGGGTGATTTCCAGGCCGGCCCCGAGAGAAGCTGACGTCACAGGGCAGGGATGTCAGCCAGGCCTTCCTCTGAGAGCTACTGAGGCCACCACCACGGACCAGTGCCTTGGCCGCGGGGTGAGGGGGACGCGCTGGCACCTCACTCCTCCTCCCTCTTCTCCTCGGGGATCTCCACCGACAGGATCTCTTCGCCGGGGTCTGGGCCCGGGCTCATACGGATCTGCACCGAGTGCTCCTCGGGCCCGGCCTCGTCCTCCGCATCTCCGGGAGGCCCCCGGGGAGAGGCAGGTGGTGGAGAGCCTGGGGCCGGGGGATCCGGGGGTTCCGGGGGCACCAGGGGCTCCAGCTGGTCCGCGGCGGCCTGGCTTGCCTCTCCCTTGGTGTCTTCCGAGCTCTTGGCCTGGAATCCCGAAAGGGTGACTCGTGAGGTGGAGAATGTCCAAGGGGTGTTGGACACCTCCCTGCTCCCCTTGTCTGACCCCCAAGGAGGACAGTGGCGGAGCGCTGAGTAGGGACAATTGGACCCTAGTGGGTGGGGGCGGCTGGGCAGAGCTGCATCAGGATTATTTGGTAAGGACAGGGGAGGTTTAAGGATGAAAAGTCCCGATTGGATTTAGAAGGTCTCGGGGATATTTTAGGTCTTTGCTGAGCTGCAGGGTTCTGGAAGTTGAGTGAAGTTGCAGGTTCGAGGGTGGAGCCTCGTCCCCGAGCTACTGAAGTAGAAGAGGATGTGACCAGTAGGAGGCCACGGGCTGTGTATCAGAAGGAACTGGGTGAAAACCCAAGCTTCTCTGGATGCCCAGGGCTCTTCTTGCCCTGTCCTGCCCCATCTCTGCCCAGAAGGACACCAGAACAGAGCAGCCACCAGACCAGGAGGCCTGGTGGTCCACAGCTGTCCGAGACCCACTCGAGGTGGTGGTAGTGAGTTAAAGTGAGAGTGGGCAACGTGCTGGTACTGCCCGCCGGGACGTGGACCTGGGTCTTTGGATGGCTAAGAGCTCCTTGTACTCTGCCATTCTGCCCTGGTTCGACACTGCAGGGGAAATGCCTTCTGGAACACTCAAGCAAATGTCCTTCCACCTTTAAGCTGCCTTGGTAAAGCACTAGCACTAGGAGCCCATTTCAGATAAAGCCTGTCACTCCTGGAGCTCATGTCCACTCAGAACCACACACCAGCCAGCCCTTAAGACCCCAACTTGCCGGCCTGACCCTGCCCTTGACAGTTTGTGAGCCAGACGATCGTGTCTGTCCTCAGTCTGGAACTCTGGGTGGCTTTGGTATCACTCCTCGGACTCCTGCTGTCAGCTGGCTTCCAGACAGGCCCCCTGGACTGACACCAGCCTGAACTGAGTTCACCGGGCTCCTCTGGAGTCTCTCATGAAGACTGCTGTGCCCTCCCAGCCACTGAGCTGCTGCCTGACCCCATCCCCCCTTTCCTCACAGCCTCCCCAAAGGACCGTAATGAGTAGGCATAATTAATGCAATCATTCTAATTGGCATTCTTGGCATTAGGCACAGAAAAACGTCCCAGAACTAATTTAAAAATTCCCTTTAGATTTATGGGGTGGGGGCAGTCGGCACAGTGCCTGTCACCTTGGTTTTCCTCTCAAACCTGTTAAATGATCACAGACACAACATTAAATATGAGAACATCGCTGTTGCCTGGGGAGGGACATTCCCTGTCCACACCAGGACTTCCCTTTGGGGAACCCACCCTCCACTCCCAGTCCAGGGATGGGCACGTGAGCCAGGCCCCTGCAGAGCACGCCATCGATTGGCTTGGGAATTGACATGTGGTCCAGTGTTGTCCAATGACAGTGAGCCCTGGGACTTTGACTGGAATTACAGGGAAAGAGGCACCTCCTTTCTGTTGGAGTTGCTACCCCAGAAGGGTGCAATCCTAGAGCTTGTGGGGGCCTGCCTGGAAATGGAGCCACCCCCGAAGAAAGGAGAGGTGCTAGAATGTTGGTATCATGTGAGCCTCTGGGTCCAACCTTGCCCGAACTTTTCCAGGACTCAACCCAATAAATTCCTTTTTGTCATGCTAATTTTTTGAGCTTGCACTGCCACTTACGTTTTTGTCACTTGCAACCAAACAAGCCCTGACTGCTCTCAAGGAGGGGGGAAATTTGCTAAAATTAAACACGCGGTCCAGTCTCGGAGGTGCCCAGGCCTCCTGCCGGCCGCTGAGATGCGTGGGCAGCCGGGGTCCCAGCCGCCTTACCTGTTCCAGCAGCTGCTGCTGTTTTGCAGCCGCTTCCAGCGCAGCCAGTTCTTTGAGTCGAGCCCTGAGGTGGGCCAGCTTGCCGCCCTTTGCCCCCTTGGCACCCATCTTTCCTGCTACGGCCAGGGCAGCACTGAAGAGCTTGGGGGTGCCGGCCCGGAGAGGAAGGATGAGCACACTCTTCTCCTTGGGCTTGCTGTTATCTCTCAGCATGCGCCTGAAAGAAAGCAGGGGCCGCTGTCCTCACAGCGGGCTCTGGGAGACAAGGCTCGTCCGGACGGAGCCCCTGGAGATGGACGTGTGTGATGGCGGGGGTTTGGCTCAGCGCTCCCGAGTGCCTTCCCTGAGCCAGTAAGTGCTCCGTGCACGGCATCTCACTGAACGGCCAGAACAGCCCTAGTGATGTGGTCTGGCTGTCTGCACTTGCAGATGAGGCAACAGAGGCTCAGAGGGGCTGAGTAACTTTTCCGAGGTCAGACAGGAACTAATGAAGGGCACGTTAACACATGGAATCAGAAACAGGATGCCCAAATAAATGGAAAAGGACCCAAAGCTTTTGGCTTCTCTGTCTTTGCATCATCACAACTGTCAGCGCTTACCGAGTATCTGTATGTGCCTCAGTCCCTGTGCTAAGTCCTTTACAGACGCTCTTTGGTGGCCCCTGCGACCCCCCCTTCCTGGTGTTCACTCCTCTGTGTGATCCCCTCCCCGTGAGGGTGAGTGGGACATGTGACTTGTTTCCAACCAATAGAATACAGCAAGAGTGATCAGATATCTTGTTTGTGACTATATCACATAGGACTGTGATCTCTGTCCTGCAAGGGGACTCTTCCTTGTTGGCTTTGACAAGCAAGTGGCCATTTTGGGGGAGGTGATAAGACCTCTGGGGCAGCCATGGGCTGACAACTACCTAGGAACTCAGGCCCCCAGCCCTTCAACCACAAGGAACTGAATTCGGCCAACAACCATGTGACCTTGGAAGCAGATCCTTCCCTGGGGGAACTTGAGATGAGACCCAACTCTGGCCAACACCTTGATTACAGCCTTATAATGGACCTGCCTCAGCTGTCCCCAGGCTTCTGACCCACAGAAATCCTGAGATATTAAATACGTGTGGTTTTAAGCTACTAAATTTGTAGTAATATTGTTATACAACAACAGTTCACTGGTACACACTTGGTCTCACAGTAACCCTCATTTCAAATGAGGCTATGGAAGTCCAGAGAGGTTGGGAAACTTTCCCAAGGACACACAGCTAAGAAGTGGCAGAGCTGGAATTCAAATCCATGCCTCTGACCCCAGCACCCCAATTCTGAATGATTACAAAACAACATCACACTCATGATCTTCTTAGATGCTGACACTACTCCTGTGACATAAAAAGAGCTGGGATTATTGTACCTAAGTGAGTTGGGGAAACTGAGGCTCAGAATGGAGGGAGTGACATGCCCAAGGTTGCTAGAAAGTCGGCAGAGTCAGAATAACAACCAAGGCTAAATGCAATGTACCACCCTGCTTCTCTAAACAAGAAGAGAATTTTCCATCAAACAGAGCCCCAGCCTTTTGTAAGGGATTTCTCACACTGCAATTATATAATGAGTGGTTTGGCTCAAGAGCAAATTAATTTCGCCTGCAATCTAGCGGACCTAGACTACTAATTGGCAGATTCATTCATCAGGGTTCCAGCAAAACTTGTTTGTTTAAAAATGAGGCCATTACTGGCTGTTTATCTAATCAGAGGCAATGGATTTAAACTGTGCATGTTGATATTAATTGCCCAAGACTTGCAGTTTCTAGCTAGGGCTCCCCCAGGAGAACACAAACATGGTAACTCATCAGAGGCCTCTTACATGCTCAGCATTGTCACCTGTATTGAGTCCATAATTCATAGCACACCAGTCTGAGAGAAGGCTCAGCGTGGCACTAAAATGACACAAAAGAACTATCCATAGGACCTGTGCTGATTTCTAGTGGCTGTCTCTGTTTTAAACCATTGAGCTCACTTGTGGGACGTTTCCAGATTAAGGAAATTGAACCTCACCTTTAGATGACATGCATTTCACTGCAATTAGGATGGAGCATTCACCCCAGAAGGAAGTGGCATGCCTGAGAACTCTTTGCCCCATTTCTTAGAATGACCAAGTCAGAGAGCTGAGCACCACATTTCTCTGGGACCTCGGGTCTCCCATGAAGTGGAGAGTTTAGACAGAATTCCACAAGGCTCTCTCCCACTCAGACAGCCCTGGGCCCTGTCCTTCTCAGACTGCATCTCTCCTTCAAAGGGCAGAGCTCATAGGTGACCCCCTGCCTTCCCCCGAAAGCTTGCCTGTCCAGAGAGTGAGCCTCTCTGAAGAGGAATCAGCCCCGCTCCTTCCTCTGGCTGCCTTACACCATCACCCTGCAGACAGGGTGGGAGCGAGGCCACCTCAGGACCTAGCTGATGTGCCACACCCTGTCCTAACCCAGGCAGAGGAATGCGATGACAGTGCCGAGCATGGCTTTCCCGAGCAGTGATCCAGTTGCAGCAGGGAGGGGACCTGGAGCCTTGTCAGACATGAACAGTCTATTCTCATTATTTGAGTAAGTTCTATAAAGTCCCTGCAAGCACACAATTAGTGACAACTCAACCATTGCTTCTGGGAAAAATCCAGGAGCGCCTCTCAACACATTTTTATCAGCTGATCAATACCTAACCTTGTCTTGTGTGTGTTCCTGTTTAAAGACATCTTATTTAACATGCACTGTTGATTCATGGACACCGAGCTCCGAGCCAACAGCTCTCTACCTCATGCCTGAACAAAGGCACGTGGTGGCCTTCCTGCCCTTAGGAACACAAGACAGCACTTCGGCATTACAATTGTGAAATTAGCAACAGGAATTGGGAAACAAAAATTGGGAAAACGTGGCGCATCACAGACCACAAAAAGACACGCGTTTTCAGCACGAGCTGGAACAAGATGGCAGAGCAGAGCGTCCCGTTGCCCATCGTCAGCTCTCTGGGCTTCTCAGACTTTCCATTGTTCTACACAATGAGTATTGATTTTGGGGTTACTAGTAAACTTGAGTCAGTAGGTGATTGGCAAATGCAGAGTCGAGAATAATGAGGATTGACCATACCCGCCTGCTTCTCGGGAGGGGAGGGGTTAGTGGGCAGACTCTGTGGGAAAGGTTCAGGCCGACCAGCCTTTAGAAGGGCCCAGTGGCTTCTCTAAGAGTTGCCCTGGAAGATGGACAGCTTCCTTTCCCAGGAGAACGCAGTGCCTGTGCGCATTATGCTCTGATGTGAACCATCAGTCACCCCTCTATGTAGAACCCTGCATAGCTCCCATCTCCCTCAGAGTAAAAGCCAGAGCCATCCCAAGGCTTCACCCGCAAGGCCCAGCCCAGTCTCACCTGCACCTCTTCCCCCATTCCATCTCAAGCTGCGCTGGTCTGCGCACACACTGAGCCTGAGTCTCCTCGGGGCCTTTGCACATGCTGTTCCCTCTGCCTGCCATGCTCTTCCCTGCAGACAGTGCCCCAGCTCACTCCTTCACTCTCTCAGGTCTTGGTTGACCGGCCACCTCCTTGGAATGGCTTTTCCTGACCAACTGACCTCACATAGCTCCCTCGATCAACTTGTGTCCTCATGTGGCTTTATGTTTCCCCATAGCCCGTACCCCCAGCTGACACATCACATCATCATTCGTATCTCCACTCTTGGTCTCCCGGGCTAGAATGTGAGCTTTGTTTGGTCCCTGCTGTGTCCCCAGAGCCTTGAACCATGCACTCAGTAAGCTATTGTGCTGTATGACTAGGTGTTGGTGAGTCTGTCCCCTTTCTCATGCACACTCTCTGTGCAGTTTATTGATGGTGTCATTTCATAGAATGAAGTGGAAAACAAGAATATGTGATGAAAGGCAAAGGAGGTAAACCAGACATGTGGGTTAAAAAGGCTTTACCCAGTGGAAAAACTAAAGAGGGAATTTAATGGCTAAAGAGGCACAATGATTATTGTTAACATTTATATGCCAGGCACCCTGCTGGAGACATTCACATACACTCTTATTTAATCTTCTCAATAACAAAGTAGGGGGTGATTACCCTTACTTCATAGTGGCGAAAACCGAGACCGAAAAGTTAAGTAACTTTTCTAAGATCACACAGCCAATACCACGCAGGATGAGATTTGAGCTCTATCAGCTTCCCAAGCCTATCGTGCATTTTCACCCACACCATGTGGCTTCTGTCACTCAACCTAAAACCTGATCTCAAGGAGAACTGATGCACAGAGCACAGAGCACATGCTTATGTCACATGTCCTGATGCACAGAGCGCAGAGCACACGCCTACGTCACCTGTCCTCAGTCCAGAGACAGAAAGAACCACACTCTACTTGGAAGCCTTTCTTTTTTCCTGTGATTCCAGATAGCAGCTCTGATGCTACTCTACCTTGTAGGATGGAACAAATGAATAAATGTGCTAAGGATAAAGGCAGCCAAATTTCTCCATGGTGGAGAAGGAATTTACAAATATGGGAAAGGAGATTAGAATGAGCTTGGTGGTATTGGATTGAAATTGTTTGATATAGAGATACAGGTAGAAAAATAGATATTCATATGTGTGTGTATGAATATATATGTGTATATACATGTGCATTTACACACACAGGTGTGTATATGGCTATAGCTCCCAGCTCTGTTCACTTTGGAGACTTGGTAGCACCCCCATAGCAAGGACGTTAGTACCCAGATCTTGGTTTCTATTATAACAACCATTCCCCTCTAACAGGAGTCAAGGATCCTTGGAGAAATGGCCATTTCCAGGGATGCACCGGGAGAGCACAAGATGAGCCCCGGGTGTCTTGTTGTGCCCATAAACCAGGAAGTGCTAAAATACAACGGGGACGTCACAGAGGGTCCCTAGAGCCACCCTGGAGAGCTGTCCACTGGCCAAATGTGAAACAACTGGAGCATCAGAATGATGCTAGTCACCGGATATTCATGGAATAAAGCGAATCCATACTGATACAAAAAGATAAATGCATAGACAAATAAACGGGAGACGAAAGCTCCTCCTTATGGTAGAATTAGGTTGACCAGACGCACCGTTTCAAATGGGACAGAAAACAATGGCACTGTCCTGTTTCAGCCCGGTCAGCCTGCAGACACCTTGATGTCAGCCTGTGAGACTAGTAGCATTTTTTTCTGTCCCACGGAGAATGGTGCATGCGGCCAGGCTAAGGAGAATGCCAGCTAATAAACATAGAGGGTGTGACGAGTTAGACAATTACCATTTGCAACCGTCAGGCAATCTGCGAGGAGCCCCAAAAGCAGCGAGGAACAGACAGATCTGTACGGTCTCAAAGTGACTCCCCACTAAGGCCGGGAGCTTTGATCCCACATCAAATAGACAAAAAAGAGCATGTGGCAGCAAGGCAATGGGCTCTTCGACTTGATCCAGGAATGGAAAAGGGGAAAAAACGCTATAAAAGAGGCTCTTGGGACAATTAGCAAAACTCAAACATGGCTTAGGGGTAATAGCAGGGCTTCAATACTGAATTTCCTCATGTTGATAAAGGTTCCTATGGTTTCGTATAAGAGTCTTATGTAAGAAAAGCGCATTGATGGATTTCCTTCTTCCTTTCTTTCTTTTCTTTAATGAAAAAGAAACGTACCTGGCCTTCTTCCGGAGTAACTTCTGAGACTCGGGATAATGCACCAAAATTTCATTCAGGTCCTTCTTATCCAGAATGAAGAGGTTGGTGAACCCGTGGGCCACGACGTTGGCCGTGCGCCGATTTCCGCCCCCAACAGCCAGCAAGCTGGAGCGAGGAGGGAGGGAGGGGAGACCCAGAGGCTGCAGTTCTGATCAGACTACAACTCTTCATTCCCAAGTGCGATGGCAGCCACACGGGTGAGAGCCTGGGCCCAGCCTGCATACGTCAGCAGGTACTGGGGCTGCACCCACAGTGGTTCCCGCAGGTCCACCATCCCCTGGCCCTCCTGACCCCTTCCCCAGCCTTTGCCCAGATCCCCTCTGACCTTATTTCTCCAAACACAGATCCAACTTTCAGCGTCACCAGCACAGTCTTCCCATCGGGGCCCCCCAAGACCTGCACCTGCCCGGCCTGGATGATGTACATCTCCCGGCCTATCTCCCCCTGAAACAGAGAAGGGGTGAGTCTTTCTACCATTGCCAAAAGCAACCACAGAAGCAGCGGGGACTTGGTGTGTGTTGTGGGGCCTCAGTCTTTCCATCTGTGGATTGGGGAGAGTGACCACCCCCTGGCCTGCCTAACTAACAGGATTACAGTGGAGAATTAGTGGGGTGGTAAAAAGGCAAGTGCTAGATGTAATGGTGCAGGTGCGATGGTATTCTGACCCTCCCCCTTAGGCACACTGATGAAAGGTCCCGAGGCATGGAAAATCCAGTAGTGCTTCATGCAGTAAACTATGCCCAGCACATAGCACACTGGGAGTTCAGTGAGCGCATGCCAACTGAAATAGGAATGATAATGATAATCCAGCACTTCTGCGACATTTTCCTGTGCCAGGCACGGGTCTAAGGGCTTGATGTGGCTGAGCCTGTTTAATCCTCAGCAGCCCTGCGAGGCAGAAACTCTTTATCCAAGGTCACAAAGCCAAGGCAGAGCTGGGACTTGAACCCAGACAGTCTGGTTCCAGACTTCATGGCTGTGATGGGTTGAATTATGTCACCCTACCCCCACCAATTCATCAGTTGAGGTCCTAACCCCCAGTTCCTCAGCATGTGACCTTATTTGGAAATAGTCACCGTAGATGTAATTAGTTAAAGTAAGATGAGTTGGGTGGGCCCCTAATTCACTATGACCGATGTCCTTATGAGAGGGACATTTGGACACAGAGATGGGCACAGAGGGAAGGTGATATGAGAGACACAGAAAGAAGACGGCCATCTACGAGCCGAGGAGAGAAACCTAGAGCAGCTCCTTCCTTCACAGACCTCAAAAGGTACCAACCCCAGTGCACCTTGACCTTGGACTTCTAGCCTCCAGGACTGTGAGCCATTAGTTCTGTTGTTTAAGCCACCCAGTGTGTGGTGCTTTGTTACAGCAGCCATAGCTCACTAATACAATAGCCTTAATCCCAAATTTAGCCACGTGAATGAACAAGTAGCTTGCTTTGGGCTACAATCAGAAATGCCCAATCTGCCACACAGCTTCCTATGCTCCTGGCTTCACGGGCCCCTGCGCTGGCCTGGCACCTGGCGGTCTCACCTGCCATGTTTGAAAGGAGACCGAGGACAGGTCCGGAGATTACACTTTTGATTCATTTGACAAACATTTCCTGGGTATCTCACACATGCATGGCCTTCTTAACAGAAAGGCCAACCTGACATAGGGCTGAACCGTGAGGGGTTTAAAGAGCTCACCCTCACCTCAATAACCAACTCGGGGGTGTGGTTAACTGAAGTAGCCTGGGGGTGTCTCGGTACAACCATCCCGGAGCAAAACTGGACAGCAGAGGGCGCTGTTCACACATGCTCACTTCAACTTGCACCGGCAAACTCCCAACAACTTCATCTGCAGCAAATTCGACATCACCCAAAGGATGATAGCAGCTGCGATGGCACCTCCTCTGTGCCAGACACAGTGTCAAACTCCATGTGCACATCCTATTCAATTCGCACAACCACCCCATGAGGGAGATACTTTCAATATCCCTACTTTACCCATGAGGGGAGAGAAACTCAGAGAGGGCAAGCCGCTTCCCCAAGGCTACACAGCTGGGAAATAGCTCCAGGGTCAGACAAGTCACTCTATTGCTCCCAAACCCCTCTTGGCCTCTAAGCTGCAAATTCTCAGCCATCGACAGCATACTTTGTCCTTCCAGAAACTTCAATAAAGCATACAACTTGGAAACAGGGGCCTTCTTGATCTGGGGGCTCCCTGGTCTTACAGAGGTTGCTTGGGCAACAGTTTCACCCCCATATACACACTGGCCTTATTAACAACTCTGCAACAAGAGGCCTGAAATTTGGTTCCTGTTCCCCTACCCTGACCACTCACTTACCAAGTGACCTTGGTCTCACCCTGTATCCCAAAGAGTGGGAGCAGAAAGGGCCCTAGATGCTGTCTAGCCCTGGGATTCAAACCCAAATGTTTTCCGGGATCAGGTGGGTGATGTGAAGGAGCGGAGGTGTGGGACAGCAGGGAGTGGTGAGGCCTGCAGCATCAGGAGAGAGCACGATGCCCCCCTTGAAGGATGGTCCCTTTTCTACCTTAGTTGACTCTTGCTATTTGGGGAAGTGGGGTTCAGAGCTAGCAGATTTTCTGTTTTCAGCCAGAAAGATGCATTTTTGTATAAAAACCTTCCAGTTTTAAAGATTGCAGACTAATTCAACTCTATTTTTTTTAAGCTTAAGCAAAACAAAAACAAACCACAAACATCTTGGGGCTGGCTCCTCTGCAAGGGCCATCAGTTTGCGACCTTTGCCCTGTCCCATCCCCTTTTTCCTGAGAACAGGACCAGGACCCTGGAAGCAGTTCCGTGTACTCAGTCAAGTCTCTGCCCTTATTTAGGCTCCTCACTTTCCTTTCCTGTAAAGTGAGGTTCCTCATTTCTGGCCCCCACAGTCCTGTGTCCGAGGAGCACAGCCTGAGGTGTATCTGAGTTCCATGCCCGGAGGTGGACAAAGCCTCCCTGTGCCAAACAACCCGGAGCGCTGGGGCCGGGTGACCAGTGCACAGAGCTGTGGCCACTCCTCCTCTTCCCCAGCAATCCCGCTCTCCCTGGGCCCACAAACCTCCCTGGGCCTTCAAAGGCACCCTTCCAGCCCAGCTCCCGACAGCCAGCAGGCAGTGCATCCCAGACTGCCCTGTGGCGGCCTTGGGCCACTCACCTTCTTGCACACGTAATCGTTGGGCAGGTAGACGACAGAGCGAAGCCGCTTCAGCATGTCAAAGATCATCTGTCGGTCACAACCCTGTCCCCGAGAGGAGGGGAAAGAAGCCCTCGTTTAGAGGAAGATGTGGGCTCAGGGCCTCCCACAGTCCCAAGAGGGAGGGTGCAGGGAGGGCTGTACCTGGAAAAGAGCCACTTTGCTGACGATGTCATAGTTCACGTCGATGGCGAGATCGAGCCGCATCTTGTCTGGAAGCTGCACCATCAACTCTGACTCATCTGCAGATGAGGCCCTGGCAGCGGTCAGAGGCACAGCCGGGCCCCTCCCCAGTACCCGGGCTGCGTCTACACCGCACCGGCTGGCCCTGACACACCAGTCCCCTGCCACCCGGAACCCCTCCAGATCAGAAGAGGAAGAGGGCCCTCTATCGCTGTTGTGGCTCCAGTCCCATCGTGTGCGCCTTCCTGGTTCACTCCTACTCATTCTCCAGGAATCAGCACTATGTCACCTCCTCCAGGAAGCCTGCCCTGGAGGTCCCCCCGCCCAGCTTTGTTAGTCCCTGTGCTGTATGTAGTGCTTATCACACCCATTATTGCAATCGTTTGTTAACAGTTGCAATTGTTAACGTTTTCTATCTTTCCTACTCACACTATCAGAACAACACGAGCAAGAATTAAAGTATTTCGAGCATTGTGTTTGCAGAGCGCTTTGCAAAGATGATGTAGTAAATCCTCCCAGCAACCCAGGAACTGCCCGCTACTGCAAGTGGCTGGGAGACTCGGGAGGGCAGTGAGCTGCCCACGGCCACGCAGCCCAGGGGGGACGCACTCCGATTCCCACCGAGCCGTGGGGCTCCAGCCAGTCCCGGGAGAGGAGGGCTGATTCTGTTTTGTCCATCATGAGGTCTGTGGTGCCCGGCAGACAGTGTGGCACAGAATGAATGTTGGTAACTGGAGACAGGAAATGCACGACCTGACCCCAACCTCCATCCCCCTCCCACTGCACCACAGTTATTCATGGGCTCAAGCTTTGGGGGAGCCTGGGTAGGTCAGGGCCTTCTGTGGTCCTTAATGTGCACCCCCTGTGAATGGGGGGCAACGATAGAGATGCTACAAGGCAGTCACCGGAACTGGACGAGACGATGGGTGTGAACATGCCTTGTAAATGGTAGAGTCACGTGCACTAGCAGCAGATAATGAGGGTTCTAATGCTCATTGTCCACAGACTTGCCACAGCCCCCAGCTCAGGAGACCCTGGATCTGAGGTGTGGCTTCTCAGAGACCAGAAAGCACACCCCACAGAGGCAGCAGGGCCCTTTTAGTTCCAAGGGAGTTGGGGGGCTCTAAGACACAGTACCAGTGGCCTATGGTCTTTTCAGAGGTCTCCAAAATGATGTCTAGGCTCTGAAAACAAAATTACCAGCTCCCCCCAATTTTTTTAATGGAGAAATTTAAATTAATTAACATATAATTAGCATCGTCAAATTTAATTAAGCATTCCATTTAGAATCCATGAGAACTTTACCACATTTGGAAATAATTTCCAGGTAAGAGTCTCCTACTTAATTAGAATGACTGAGCATACCCCATAATGGACAAGAAAGCAAAAACAGTGGTAAATTAAATGCACTGTTGTAGCCAAATAATTCCAGAAGCAAAATAGAACATCAACAAATTTACAAAGAAAATATGCATGTGGTGATATATGTGCATCTGTGTGTGCGTGCGCGTGCGTGTGTGTGCGTGTGCGTGCATGTGCATGTGTGTGTGCATGTGTGAGTGCATGTGCGCATGCGTGTGTGCATGTGTGTATATGCATGTGTGTACGTGTGTGCACGTGTGTGCATGCATGTGTGTATATGCGTGTGTATATGCATGTGTGTGCGTGTATATGCATGTGTGTGCATGTGTGCGTGTATATGCATGTGTGTGCGTGTGTGTATATGTGTGTGTGAGTGCATGTGTGTGTGCATGTGCGAGTGCATGTGTGTGCATGCATGTGTGCATGTGTGTGCATATGCATGTGTGTGTGTGCGTGCGTGTATATGCATGTGCGCGCGCGTGTGCGCACGTGTGTGCGCACGTGTGTATATTTACGTGTGCGTGTGTGTACGTGTATGTGTGCATGTGTGCGAATGTACATGCGTGTGCGTGTGTGCATGCATGTGCGTGCGTGTGCGTGCATGTATACACATGTGTGTATGTGTGCATGCGTGTGCGTGCTTGCATGTGTGTGCACATGTGTGATATGCATGTGTGTGTGCATGTGTATGTGCATGTGCGTGTGTGTGGCTGAGTGTATGTGCGTGTATGCATGTGGGTGCCTGTGCGTGTGTGTACATGTGTGTGCATGAGTGTGTGCACACATACACACGTGCACACACTCACACATACATATGGAGAGAGGGAGAGTCTTCTTTCCCTCCTGACTTCGATTGGACTGCCATCCCTGATGGGCACACATTTCAAGGTGGGTGAAGTGAGGTGGGCAAGGCCCCTCAAGTCTTTAGGTTCCCCTGATGGTCCAGCTGAGGGCAGCTCACAGGCCTCCCTGGGTCCCTCTCCCATCAATGTAGGGTCCACAACCAAGCGAGGCCCCAGGGCTCGAGCCCCAGGGACCCAGGAGAAGGGCAGGGCCCAGGAAGACAGAGCGTCAGGCAGCACGAGTCTTACCCAGCATGCCTTGGGAGTGCCAGGTGTACTCATACCAGGTCTTGACACGGTTCTGCACGGACCTGGGGATCTTGTAGAAGTTCATGTACTTCACTGTGCTGTCCATGCAGTTGCGGTAGTAGGTCTGGCCCGCGGTGGCGGCCCCCACCACATCTCTCATCTGGGAGCAAGGGTGGAGGGTCGTGGGAGCCGCTGAGTCATAGTGAGACTATTACATGGCCTCTGGGGACATGTGGCATGGGCACATTTACTTTACACAAGCCAGGGGTGCATGCTCCAGGCAGTGGGGGAGATCAGGAGAGAGGGAGACCTGTGTCCACACACAGAGGTTTTGTTGATGGGAAGGGCTGGGGTGGGGAGTTCTGCCTCCAGCAAGGACAAGGGGTGAGAGTGGTGAGGCTTCTGATCCCCTGGGTGGCCTCAGGTCCCTGGGGCCACACAAGTAGGAAATGCTTCACTGGGTGGGGCTGTTGCCTGCACAACTGGCCGCTCTGTGCCAGAGGCCACTTTGACCACACCCTGGAGGAACTATGCACAGGTGTCCTGCTCCTCAGGGCGGGGCCCCTCAAAGGTAACTGAGGACTGCCAGTTGTCTCCCTCTGCGCTGACTGGAATATGAGATGTGCCTCCAGGGTTCCTCTCCAAGGGCACAGCCCAAATCCTCAGCCCTGGCAGAAAGCCCTTCAACCCAGCCTTCCAGGATATTCCAAAGGGACTGACATTTCACATGGAAGCAATGTCAGAGGGCAGGGGACTCACCACCCCCTTCCCCCAGCCCCCAGAGCTCCAGGCTCCTGACTCAGGCCAGTGCTCTTTCCCGGGCATGGGCACAGATGGGGCACTTCCGCATGGGGAGGAAGAGGGGGGCTGCGGGCAGGCGGGTGGGAAGCCGGACGAGTGACCCAGCTACCTGTCCGATCATCACGGAGAAAGCAAAGACGCCCGTGAAATAGTTCAGCAGCTGGAAGACGATTTCAAAGAGCGTCCTGGGGTCGGGGAGCCCGCCAATGGTGATGAGGGTCTTCACGGCCCAGTAGTAACAGCGGATGTAACTAGGGACAGAAGAGCAAGGGGGGGGCTCGGTCATCCCAGGCCCCACCCAGTGTGGCCTGGCTCGGCCAGATGTGCAAGGAAGAAAACCCCTCACCTCTCAGAGGGGCAAGGACAGCCACCTGTCACACCCACAGAGCTCTCTGCCGTCTGTGGAGCATGTCTGCAGATGCTGGCTGGTTTGGTCGTGGCTCTGCCCCAAGCGTGCAGACACGCTCTCGCCCCCACTTACAGGTGTGGAAACTGAGGCTGCAGGAAATCGGTAGGAAGAGTAGGCAGGAGGCCGGACCAGGACCTTCTGAGTCCTGATGCCTGGGCTCCTTCTGTTTCCCTCACTGTTCTGTCCGTTTCCACAGTCTGTCCTTTGCGATCCTGTTGCGTAGGATCATGGACAGCCAGAGTCATATCAAAGTCTGAAGATATCTCGAGGACCCCCTTTTCTGACCCTCCCCCTTGCCCACCTGTTTTCCAGAGAGTGAAACTGAGGTCCCCAAAGGGAACGGGAACACCCATGATCACCAGCTGGCAAGTTCCAGAGCTGGGACTAGATCCCAGGGTGTCACCTGCATCCCTGAGCTGTCCACCCCTCGACACAGGCAGGTGAACCATTGGGAAGGGAGGTATGGGTGATGTAGTCCTACTGTGTGGTAAAAGGCATAGGAAGTGCCCAAGCTTGTCTCATCATCACCAAGTGCCAGAAGTCCCTCATATGCCCGTCCACACCTTCAGGCTGTGCCCTCCCAGGGGTCAGCAAAGGGTGAGGTCAGCAGGGCCGAGAGGTGGGCTTTCCTGGCCTTCCTGTCTGCCCGAGCCTTCCCTGGCTCCAGTGTCCTGATACACCCAGGTTTTCAGTCCCTGCTCAGTTCCAAAGTCAAGAACAATCATTCAGTTGGTAAATCATTCGGTTTGGGAATGACCCCCAACCGGTCCTCCCCTGAGCATCATCCAGCTGCTATTTATGCAGCATCGTAGTTAGAACGTGGGCTCTAGGGCCGGCCTGCCTGGGCTCAAGCCCTGCTCTGCCACCTTCTAGCCCTACAACCTGGACAAATGATTCAATCGCACCAAGCCTCAGCTTCCTCCTCCTAAAATGGGCACGGCAGTAGAACATCCTTCACGGGTGATCCTGAGCACAGAATGAGGTGCAGAAGAGCACCTGGCACGGGGCGCACTCGCAGTAAATGTCAGCTATCAGAGCCTTCACTGTGGCTGGGACCTGTCATGTGTCTGGAGCAGGAACAATAGACTCTCCTGTGTCCTTAAGAAGCTCACCATCTGGCGGGGACAGGCAAGCAAATGCACCCTAAGCTCTGTGAGCGGGAAGCAGAGGTTGTTGGGTGAGGCCTGGGGCGGGGCTTTGAGCAGCCCTGCAGGGCGGTACCAACAGGTGCGGAGAAATCGCAGGCCAGCGCAGACCTGCCCTTAAGCCCTACGTCATACCAGTCCCGGCCACCAGAGGGCACGTGAAATAGCCTTTGCAAGGCTGAGCTAGGTGCCAAGTGAGCTGGGTGTGGGGTGCCACTGGGCCACATGTAAGAGCAACACCCACAAACCTCTGGCTTTTCTCCAAACCCTTCCTGGTTGGAGGGATCTTCCATTGACATAGCACATCCTAGGGGTGTCCCTGAAGTCTTGGCTTCCATGTTACTGGGCCTGTGGGGACCGCTGCGTGTCCCAGGCTGGGTAGAAGCAGAGCAAGATAGAGGACCCAGTTATCTAGCAACTTGGGTCCTCAAGCCTCTGGCCCATGCACACACTGGACAAATGGTCACTACTGTCCATGATATTGGGCTTCTGGAAGAATTCTCCTTCATTACTTGTGCTTTGAGCATATATTGGGCTTCCAGAGGATTTCATTTGGAATAGAATAGTGCCTCCATGAAAGTGTGCCCCTCCACCGCTGAGCTTCAAGAGCTCCCAAGGGCCCTGCAGAAGGAAGTCCCAGACAGGACAGCCGCCCCTGTCCTCCCCAGGCCTGCCTGTGACAAATGTGACAGGCCCAGCCCCTTGTGGAGGCACAGACTTCACTGAGAATCTAAGAAAGGCCTGGAACTTCTCCTTAGAAAAGTCTCAAAATTTAGCTCCAGTTTCTAGGGGGGAGGATGTGAACCCCTTAAATCTCTGGACCCCAGGTTAGGACCCCCTTTCCTGGAGTGCTGGCTTCCCCATAAAAATGGCCAAGCCAGAAAATGAGGTCACTGACTCCTGTCCCTGCACAGACTGGACAGGTTACACACCTTAGTTGAGTATTTCTCACAGGAAATCTGAATGTAATACTACCCCCATTTTGCAGAAGAGAAAATTGAGTCTCAGGGTAAAGGCCTAACCCAAGGTCACAGAGCAAGGTGTAATGAATGGTTTCTGTTCTTCCCTTTGCTTAGAAGGGGTCTCTGAGTCCTCTCTCTAACCCCGTTGTGAGATGAACGAACGAGTGAATGGTCTAGGCATGGGCTCAGGAGCAGGGCTGCAGGTGGGTCCCCTCCGGGGGAACAGAGAGCAAGGCAGCTGCTGCTGCATGGGACAGGCAGCTCTGGAAGGCGAGCTCCCACGCTCTCAGGTGGGGCGTTGCCAGGCAACCTCGCCCCGCCCACCTTCCCGGGTCCTCCCACAGGCACCCGCAGGGCCACACGGGACTGGGACTGGCTCAGGCTCTGGACTCCCTGAGTCTGCAGTTCCCACACCTTCTTGCTGTTGCTCCCTCCCCCAGGGGGCTCTGTCCCTTATCTCCGCCTACCCAGGACAAGCTCAAACTTAACCCTTCAGAAGTGACTGTCCCACGCCACCTCCCCTATCCCAATGCAGCCTGGGTTCAAATCCCAGCTCTCCAACTTATGAACTGGGTGACCCTGGGAAGTCACTGCACATCTGTCACCTCATCTGTAAAACGAGAGTAATGATAGTATCTCTCTTGCGTGACTGTAGGGAGTAGGTGAGTTACTATATTATGTGCTCAGAACAGGGCAGGTACGTCGTAAGTGTTGTCCAGTGCTTGCTGCTATTAGTATCATCATTATCATCGCCACTATTGCCACCACCATCATTTGAGCATCTTCCACAATGTATGACAACTCCCCGGACTGGCAAGTAGGTTTCACCTTGTTGACCAACTGCTCTAGCCCTAAGGAAGATTCTCTGGCCTCATTCCCTCTCAGCCATGCCCTTGGGGTAGATTTGTGTCCCCACACAACTCTCCTGGACTGTGGCATGCTGAAAGGATCTTTCCAGCAGGTCTTGCTCATGTCTGTGCACCCCTCTGCCTGGCATATGGCAGGTGCTCAGGAAATGTTAGCTTAGTGAGGACTTGGACACTTGGCCCGTCAATCTTATTATGTCAGTGGTTCCTGGGGAACAACTGGCCTTGGCAACATAGTGGAAATGGGACTCCTTTCTGGAGTCTTGGTGCCATGAACTATGACCCGTGGGGGAAGCCTGTGGCTCACCTGTTTCCCACACCATCGTAAACCCAGTGAGTGGAGCCGATGCCCTGATAGTCTGACGCCCAGTAGTACAGACATGAGTTCAAATGTAAACTGTAGAGCAAGTAGGCTGTGGTCCTGATAACCCTGCAGAAGAAGGAAAGGTGTGAACACAGCAGCAGAAAGAGCATCCATGACATTTCGCCCAGGGATGGGGACTCAGAGAGCAAGCCACTCCTCACCTCCCCCAACACCCACCCTGTAGATGCCCCTGTTGGAGCACCATGGCCCTGCCCAGCTGCTCGATGGGGTGGACACTGTCTGATGGGATCCAACCAATGGCTGGACTGGGCCAACCAGAAGCTCTTTTGAGACTGTGCCAGTGATGAATGTTGGTGCTTGAATGGAGAGATGTCAAGATTAGGAGCTGGAATTGGCACAGAGTTATACTTGCAGACCATTCTAGGCAGGGTAGAGGACCTAGAAGGGGAATATATCTTTGGGGCAGGGCAGAGAAGGGACAAATGTGTGCAGAGAAGTGACACTCCATGAGAGAGGCAGAGAGGAGCTTTGTCTCCCAGCGTGGCCTGGCCAGTCTCGAGTTCCATCCTTGGAAATTCACCAGATGGCCCCCTGTGTCCTTACAACCGTTTGAACAGTTGGTGGGGTCAGTTCCCTGGGCTGAGACCAAAACGAGGCCTAGCTCCCTGGAAATGAGGCTGAGCCATGCATGTCGACCTGTGTGTGTCCTTGTCACAATCGGGGGAAATGGGACATTCCTGGCTCTCTAAGACACAAACATCCCTTTAGAGAAGGGCCAGGAAGAGGCTCAGCTTCCGGTGGTAGTGAGGCCTGCACCGCCAGGGAGCTTGAAGGGGGAAGTGATGTGGATAGAGAATGCCATGCGTGCGTGCATGCGTGTGTGCACACTTGCGTGTGTAGGGGGGGTTCTCACCTGTAAACGTACGCTTTGCTGAGGATGGATTCCAGGCGATTATTAAACTCGAAGAAAGCCAGGTACTGGGGGGAAGAGCAAGGTTTTCAGGGCAGCCTGCTCTCAGTGGGGTGACATGCTGCCCTCACCTTCCCAGCCCAGTCCCCACAGGGGTCAGGACAAGGCTCTTCCTGTAGCCCCAGCGGGATGGCCCGGAGAGGAAACATTCCAAATCAGGTGTCCTTAGCCCTTAGAGGTCAGGGCCAGAACCTCCATTTACTAATCTGATGGAAACCATGACACCGCTTCCCTTGCAAAAGGCATATAATTATGGCCTTAGAGTTCACATGCAATTCCAAGGGATTCCTAGACCTTCTCAATCAAATCATGAGAATTTTAGGGGTATACGAGGGCTGTCCGGAAAAAATCCAGCCATTAAATGCCGCTATTTTTCATATTATGTGGCTGGATACTTTCCAGACAGCCCCTGTATATGTTTCAGGTTAAGAACACCGTTTTTAATGTTTACTTGGAAAGAAACAATTTTATAAAAGAACAGCCTCCCTAACTCCCAGCCCTTTTATCCTTCAGGGCTTGTGTATAATAATGACAACTGGCCCTCTTTACTGAGCATCTTCGATGACTACGTCTATAGATGACCCTTGACCAATAGAGGGGTTAGGGGCACCGACCTCCCTGCAGTCAAAAGTCCGTGTATAACTTCTGACTCCTCAAAAACTTAACTGCTAAGAGCCTACTATTGAGAAGAAGCCTTATTGATAACATAAAACAGTCAATTGACATATATTTTGTATGTTATATATGTTACACACAGTATGTTCACAAGAAAGTAAGCTAGAGAAAATAGTATTAAGAAAATTAGAAGGAAGAGAAAATACATTTATAGTACTGTACATATTTAGTGAAAAAATCCATATGTAAGTGGATTGGTGTATTCAAATCCGTGTTGTTCAAGGTAGCGGTATATAAAGTACCTTATTACTTCTTTACATGTGAGGTATGGATCATCATTCTCCTTTTACAGAGAGAAAATTGGCATTCAGAGAAGTTCGGCAACTTGCCCAAAGCACACAGCTGCTAAGTGACGAGTCAGGGTTCGAACCCAGGTTGGACCCAAACTGCACGCTTTTCCCATTATGCCACACTGCCTCTAGGTTGCTGCACACGTTGGGGAAGATTTGTAATTTCCATCTGGAGTTTGCACTGGATGCAGAAGGACCATGGACTTGAATTCCTCACCTTAGGCTCAGAGTCATGCCCTCGGAGTCGTGCTAAATGTTAGATGTGTGAGCCAAGATGTGGACCCCAGCTCTCCATCTGGGGTAAAACCTGGGCTGTGGGTCCAACCCTCTCCACTGCAATGTTTGACTCTAACGCAACCTCAGCAGCCCCCAGGAAGCTGGCACCTGTCACATCAGACTGGTCATGCCCCTAGTCTCCTCTTTCCTCTTGGCGGCCAGGAGGCTCAGTAGCAACTTTCAAGCACAATTCCAGCAAGATGTGCTTTTTTCTCATCGGGATATTTGCATTCTTCCATTTTTTTTGCTGCCCTGTTCCTCTGGGTTATTAAGGAGATTACATTCGTCTCTTTTGTAAGTTCCCTCGTTGCCATTTTGGAGAAGAGGGGTCAGGGGTCATGTAAGAAGAATTTAATTGGTCTACCAGAAAAATGCCTGGGGGGATCGCGAGTGCCCTGACTAGCCTGTCCACACTGGTCACGTTAGAGGACAGTTGCCAGGTCGCTGGCTCTGCCCTAGTGGCAGAAAGAGTGGCTGCAATGACACTAAACAACAGCCAATGATGAAACAGGTATTGGACTACACACTCGAATCCATCGTAGGCACTTTCTGGCTCCTGTAACCTTCAGCAAGCCACCCAAGCTTTCCAAGCATCCGTTTCCCCATCTTCTAGATGGAGACCTCATCACATAGCAGTCCCTCTGTGGAGTCTCCATAATTACTGAAAGCATAGACAGTGGAAATAGACTATCTGGGTTCAAACCCAGACTCCAGTCCTTCCTACCTGTGTGACCTTGGACAAGTTACTTAACCTCTCTGTGCTCAGACTTCTCACTTGTAAAATGTTGGTCCCATCAACACTCACCTCATGGGCACTTGTAAAGCCTCCAGAACAATACCTAACACAGGGCATCCCTAAGCGGTGCCAACAACTGTGGGGAACTTCCCACCTGCCCCTGGGAGACCCCTCCCTGACGCCCCCCCCCCCACCCCGCTCCCCAGGGCTGCTCAGGGCAGAGAGGAGCGGAAGGCCTTGGCCGGGGAAACCCGCTCGCCCTACCTTCAGACAGCGCGGCAGGCGCAGGAGGGGCTTCACGCCGAGTTTCAAGTAGAGAAAGTCCAAGGGCAGCAGACACAGCATGTCCATCTGAAAGCGCAGTGGGACAGCACAGCGTGTAAAACAGGAAGCCCCAGGGCTGTGGGAGGGCGTGAGCCACCGGGCCTCTACCTTCAGGGCAGCTTAGAATGCCCCGGGACGGCCTGAAACTAGGGCAGAAGGCGTCTCACCCGCAGGCCCCTGGCTGCTCAGCCCGTGCCAGTTCTGGGGAATCTCATCACAGGGGCCCCAGGGCCCCCTGAGACCCCACCTTCCGAGACCCCACCAACATTTGCATCCTGGCACGCACCTTAAAGCGGGGAGATTGCAGGTAGTTATTGCGCATCTCCTTTTTGTCGGTCTGGAAGGAAGCGGAACAATGACAGTGAAATGGTCTGAGAGCTCACTTAATCCCTGACCCCGTGGAAGCAATGATGGCAACCCCCAGACATCCTCCGCCTTTCCTGCCAGGGTAGCAGCCCCGCGGACAGAGCCCGATGGCCCAGCTGAGCTCAGATGAAAGCCTCGCGGTCGCGGTGGGGCGGTCGGGCCCCCAGCGGGGAGCGAGCCGTCCAAGGTCACCCATCTAGATTCCGACTTCTGGGAGGGAAGGCAGGCTACCGAGCTCATTTTCTCAGCGTGTCGCTCTTACCTGGTCCATTTCCAACCTTATTTACTGAGGAGCTGGTACACCTCTGATCAGACCAGGAAAGAGGTTGCCTAGGGAATGTTTTGTCTTCCAAATTGTTCTAGAGGCACAACCTCCTCGTGTGTGCACGCACAGGAGCAGGCGCTGCCAGGGGGGCGTTTTGAAAAGTGACCTGCACAGGGAGACTGCCTCCTGTTTCTGCCAAGCCCCCATCAGGACTTCAGTCCCCTCCCAGATAAGTGGGGCCTCCACCAGAGCACCGGGTGTCACACTGGTCCAAGTATCCTGCTCCTTGCAGGACCCCCAGGAAATGTCGATTGCCAGCAGTTAGTTACCTGTCAATCCGCACAGCAGTGCTATGGGGTAGAACCAACTACTGTCCCCACTGCACAGAGGAGGGAACTGAAGCTGAGAGGTCCTCCAGCTAGTTGTGGTAGAGCTGGGATTTGAACCAGGCCTGCCTGTACTAAGGGGCATCCTCTGGACCACTTCTCCTTCTCTAATTCCACCAGGTGGCCCAGGAACCATTTCTCCCTGAGCAGTATTTGCTGTGTGTGATTTGAATATCGGAGATGTACCAAATCAGTAAGCATGCTGGTGGACAACCAGGGATGGGGGCGTCCATTTATCTTGTTGTTTATCGAAGCATCAGGGGTCGGTCCCCTGAAGGCTCTGGCTGCAGAGTGTGACTCCCAACCGCCCCGTCCACCTGCTGTGACTCACAATGATGTCTCCTCCTTTGACAAACTGCAGGCGCATCTGGAAGACGGTGATATCCAGGAAGTAGATGAGGTCGCACAGGTAATCCATCATTAGCCAGAGATGAACGTTGTCTGGCGTCTGGTAGGGGAAGGCCCAACGCACAGGGATCAGCCAGCAGTTCCAGTTCCAGGCCATCACCACGAAGAATAGCCACAGGATGTACATCAGGTCTGCGGGGAAGGGAGGCGCAAGAACATGCTAGAACGCCTGCAGGAGCAGGGCTCCTCGCGGTGGGATCAGGGCGGGGCCTTCCGGTTTCCACTTGTCTGTACTTTCCTGTAAGCTCTATAGGTGACACTTCTAAAACTGGAATGGGGGGAGTGTAAAACCATCTTTGATTTAAAAATAAATCCTGCTAGGTCCTAATAACTCAGGATGCTCTCAGGAGGGGGTCTGAGGGCATCATTAGATAATAGCTAACTAGAAAAGCCTTTCACTTTCATTCTTTTTTTTAAATTCATTTTTATTGTTAGACGTATTGGGGGTGACATCTGTTAGCAAGGATTACATAGGTTTCAGGCATACAGTTCTACAGTGCATTGTCAACTTGTTGTATAAGTTCACCACCTAATGTGACTTCTCTTTGAATCACCTTCACTTTCATTCTTGTTGAAATTTCTCCAAAAATCTATTTCCTGCTGTAGTAGGAAATAGTAGGCTTACTTACATGAAAGTAAATAATGCATAATAGATGGACAGATGGATACAGAGACGATGGATGGATGGGTGGATGGATGGATGAATACCATGGTGTCATCCAGTCATTTTAGAGGCCCAGTGGACACCAAGGTTGGAGTTCTGTCCCCAAATGACTTCTTTTTTATTATTAAATGTATTGTGGTGGCGTTGGTCAGTAAAAATGACATAGGTCCCAGGTGTACAATTCTACGGTGTATCGTCCATGTGTTGTGTTATGTGTTCACCACTCAGAGCCAAAGGACTTCTTGTGTAGCTTTGGGAAAGTCCCTCTCTGGCCCCTGTCCCACCCTCCTTGGAGAAGTCTCAAGGGGAGGTCAGGTAAGAAAGGTAGGGAGGTCCTTTGTAAACTGTAAAGTGCTCTGACTCAGGAAAGGTTGTTATTCCTGAGGAATATAAAATGGGCTAAAAGGGAAGTGAGAGGGAATTCACTTTAGATGTTGGAAGAATGTTTTCCCTTTTCTGCTCAGAGCAGCAGGTCCAAGAAGGAGCCAGCAAGAGCAGAGCAGAAAGACTTGGCCAAGAGTCCTGAGTCTTGAGTCTGCCACTAACTAGTTGTGTTTTTGGTCTCGTTAACGTCTGTGTGCCTTAGTTTCTTTGTCTGTAAGATGGGTGTGATCTTATATTCCTATTCCAGGCATGTTTTGTTTGTTTTTGGGTCATGAACCTTTTATGTCCATGGTCTCCCAGCAGACCTCTCGCCCTACCCCCTCCACCCGCCTCCCAACCTCCTGCTCTTTCATACGAGTGTCATGTGGTAGCAATGCCCGTTGCCCACCCAGGACTCACTGGTCAGTGGGTCGATGCTCTGGGGGAATTGATACTTCTTCCAGGGGCGCCTTTTGAACTTGCAGCAGAGCATGTCACAATAGTGCTCCTCCTCCGCCTGGCCCACCTCAGCTGGCTTCGCTTCTGGGGCCGGCTCCGGGGCTTTCTTGGCTGGGGCTAGGGGATAACACTGGTGACCAACCATCCCAGCTCTGAGGTTCAGGTGGGGCATGCAGAGAGATGGCTCCCAAATACAGATCCGGGAATGGGAGCTGAGAGGAGCCTGGCAACATCCCACTACCTGCCACCTGCTCTGTGTGCAGAAGCCGGGGTGCTCTTCTGAAGCAAACCCCACAGCTCCCTCATTAACAGCGACCTGGGCACCTGCCCAGAAACTCTTACCAGCTATCAATGTGGAATGGCCCCAAATGAAGTGTTTCTGGGCAAGTGGATATTTCAGTGACATGTCTGCTTGCATGTCCGTGCTTGGACCACTTTGGTCCCCTCTGCAGGGCCAGGAGCATTTCATACCCAGAACTTCTGCCACCCAGGGTCAGAAATCAGGGAAACATTGCTGTAGGTTTCTCAGAGCAGGAACCTCAGCCCCTTCATCACTAAAACAAGACACCAAATGGGACCATAGCCTCCCTATGCACCTATGGTGATATCAGAGACCTAGAGATTGGCTCTTATAGGTTCAATATGGCTATGTTTTTAGCTTTAGGATTGTGAAGTCAGGCTCTGCTAGGTTCATTACTGGCATCATAAGTTCTAAGACACGGTTTTCCTTTGGAAAGACCTAGAAAACCCTCCTGACAACAGAATATCTTTCTTATTTCCTTCTGGTACCTTGAAAGCAGAAAACTTCCAGGTATCCTCATAAGAATATTGCAACTGAGGTCTCTGAGAAGTAAGACTGTCTAGTTCCGGAGTGGGTCATGGCACCATCTGAGTGTAAGACCACGAGGTGTGTTCCAGGTGGACCACCTGCCTGCCCGTGGGGAAAGGGCAGAAGGATCAATGAAGCTACTTGCCCTGTGAAAGCGGAGCCAAGTACAACTGGATCTGTGGTCAGAACTTTGACCTTCTTCCCACCCCTGGGTATACAGCTAAACTTGTACATACGGGACCCCAAATTCCAGAGAGTGGGGATCTGGGCTTATCTCAAGCACCCCACCCATTTCCTTGGGATGCCACCCTCATTATGAGTTGACGTGGGGTGGGGCTTTAGGGGCCCCCTCCCAGGTGGACCATCCTCAGCTCTGCACTCACAGGGTGCAGGGCTCTCCTCATCGGAGGTGACATCGGGGTCGATGAGCTTCTCCTTCACCTTCTCCGTGCGCTCCTTGAAAAGCTTCACCAGCTCCTGGAGCCGTTCGTTGATGATGGCACTGTTCTGGCTGGCTGTGGAGGACGCGCGGTCCTGGCCGCTGGAAGCACCACAGACGTGAGCTGCCGAGTGGGAAGGGGCCCCACGCCCCCGGGGAGGAGCTGAGCAGCCGCTGCTATGACCGATTTCCACCTTAGTTTTTCGTATTAAGCCCTAACCCTATCACTACCCTATTGTATAAGATGTGAGTCCACTGGATGATAAAACAGACCACAGGACTGCAGGTGAGGTTTGGAGTTATTTTTCCCTGCTTCTTTAACATTTTAGAACATTCCACAACTCTGTTAAGCGTAAACTCCAAAAATTATGTATAGAAATTACAAGCCTTGAAGAAAAAGCCCAGTGACTCCTGTGGCCACTGCTGGAGCTGTGACACTCCCAGGCCACAGCCCAGGGTGGGGAAATCATCCTCAGCCCAGCTCATCAGACCCTTCAGGAGCACCTCCCCCACTGGCCCAGCCCTTGGGACCATTAGGTGTCAGAGACACAGGTCCCAGTGCCTTCACAGTGGCCCTTAAACATGGTTCCACAGACCTGCTGCATCCAATCACCTGGGGAGCTTGTAAAGGTGGACTCCCCAGGCTCACCGACAGAGCTTCTGATCAGCAGGCCTGGGCGGGGCCTGCAAGTCTGTATTTTTAACAAGCTTCCCCGGCTGGGACCTCCTGGAGGTCCCTTGCTCTCCCTTGGCCCTTGCTCTCCCTTCTGACTCTTTCAGGGGTTCAGTGTCAGGAGCCAGCCCCTGCTGGTGGCCCCCGTCAGCCTCTTTTTCTTTTCTTTTCTTTTCTTTTCTTTTTTTTATAGCAGAGCCTCCGCACAGAGCCTCCCGTGCTCGGAGCACCGCTGGGCGGGGACACGGCTGGGTGCAGAGGGCGAGCCCTTCCTGCAGATTTGGCAGAACTCCCAGGGCAGCCCGAAGCAGCCTGGGCAGGAAGCCTGTCCCGCTGCTCAGAAGCCACGGGCAGAGTCTGGCTTGTGGTAGAGGGTTCTAAAAACGTCCATGCTTTCCCCCCATTCACCTCCTCTCCCATGCATCCCCACCCAGCCTTCTGACTCTCTGAGGTCCCAAGGGGGCCCCCCCACTCACTCAGTGCTCTGCGGGGTGGGGGTGTCCGACCAGGCAATCACGGGGCTCTCGGCTGGTGACAGCAACTTTAGCTCTTCAGCTTCGTCGTCTTGGGAGGGCAGCCTCTTCCTGCAATGACACAGACGTGCAAGGGGCCTTCATCGAGGGCAGGGGCCCCAGGGGCCAACATTAATCCTCGCAGATCACTCAGAACCGAATTCTGAGTAGGGAATGGGACAGGGGATGGCACTGCCAACCGGTCATCACTTGCCTTCAGGGAGACAACAAAGGGAGGCGGCGACCCTAGGGACCTCAGTCTCCACATCTGTTCAATGGCCTAGCATAAAAGTAACCGCATTGACTTGGTCCCAGGCAAACCTGAGTTTGCATCCAGCCCTCACCGGTGTGTGACCTCAGTAAGTTACTTAAACTCTGAGACACCTCAGCTTCCCACTCTGTCAGATGGGACTAAATCTGCCCAACTCAATGAGATATGTAGCGCTCTGCCCCAGCTTAAATGTCCTTCTCCCTTCCCCCTCGCAGTCTAAAGTCGCTGCCCTCCCCAGGTCACCGCACCCCATTCTCTACCCCACCACCCTCTCAGCCTTCGGGAAGACCCGAGGGCTTGCGTTCACCTCGCAAACTCTCCTGCAAGCTCAGCCACCACCCCCCTTCTGTACATGCACCCCAGCTGCAAAAGCAACCACCCAGCGCCATGGAGTCATTTCTAGTTTACGGTGTGACCTGGGGCAAGACCGTCCTGGAGCTCCAGCCTCGCTCTCTGAGGAATGAAGACTAAATTATCCCCTGTCATTCAGTCCCCGTCTGCCGTGCAGCGCTGCATTTGGAACCACCAATGTTCCCGCTGGTGGTGACTGGGTTTGAATCCCCTGAGACTCCTGAGACTCTGCATTCCTCAACCCAGTGACTCTGGATTCCACCAGTTGGGCTTCTAGAGGGCCACAGTAGGAGGGATGGGCAGCACTGACTTTATTCCAGAAGGCCTCGAAGCTATCCTGTTACCTTCTGCCAACTCACAAGGACGCCTAACTCACGGAGGCATCTCTGACACTAATTGAAAGGATGGCCAAGCAGCATAAGAAGAATGGAGCCCACGTCCCACAGCTGGGACCCAAATTCAGTCCTCCTGTGGCCAGCCCAGTGCCCCCTCCCGAGCCTAGAGAGCTCATGCTGTTCCAGGGAACCCCGAGTGGAACTAAATCAGCAGCTGACCCCCCGGCACCGGCTAAGGCCTGGGCTCCCGCTCAGCACTGCCCGCAGAGGCTGGCTGAGTTTCCACAACAATCCTGGCGGACGGGTGGTATTGCATCCCCATCAGGCAATGGGACAACGGAGGCCTAGGCAGGTTAAATGACTTGTCCTTGGTCTCCTATCTGATAAGTGCTGAGGCTCTTCCTATCCCTATCATTCACTCACTAATTCATTCATTCATTCAGTTTTCTTTTCATTCATAAACATTTATTGAACATCTTTAATGCCCCAGGCTCTGTTCACAGGCCCGGCCCATTAGCAGCAGGCAGGGGGCTTGGATGCTAGTCCCAGCAAACTTAGTCCTCTCCTAACCCCTCAGTATCCGCCCTGACCCAGCCTGCACAGTTTCCCTATCTTTACAAAGGGGACAGAGAGAGGTAAACCCACGTCTGCAACCACAGTGGTGCCATTTCTTCTGCTGTCTGTATTCTGTGCATAATTCAGTGAATTAAACATGAGGGCTGATGGAGCTGTCAGCTGTGCTCCAAGGCTGGGCAAAATTATGACTCTTTTCTCCATTTAAAATCTGAGAGCCCCCCGTTTGCCGCATCTAGATGGCCCCCAGCCATCTTCATTCTGACAGGCTCCTGGCCTCAGCGGAGAAATTCCTCAAGGGCTCATGGGTGAAAGTGGAAATTAATCAAGCAAACGGAATCACCTCTGAATCCAATCAGTGCAGGAGAAGCACTCAGGCAGCTCCTGTTTAGCTTAAACATCGTCATTCACAAAGCAGTGCACAGTGCTTTACAGTTTGCCTACAGCTGTCTGCAGGACCTCTCTCAGGCAGCTGGCTCAGGTTGTCCAAAACCAACTCTAACCATGCAGCAACAAATTTATCTCAAGAGGCATAACAAGGTGTGCGATCCCATTCTTGAGAAAGGAGCCCAGGGACAGAGAGCAGAAAGCCAAAGGAAGCACTGTTATGGACAGTGACCGATCAGAGGGGACTTAGGTCCGTTCTGGCACGTGGAGCTGGAGGCACATCGCACGGGCGTCGTAGATGAGTGTTAAGAAGACAGCGGAGCCTTATGGAAAAGGCGTCACTGAATGAGACATGGTGGCCAGTGAGATGCGACCCAAACCACCCCTTCAATTGAAACCATACAAAAGCAAGGGCCCATAAGTAAGGTATGGAAGAGAAAACAGAGAAAAGAACACACTATCTAGTGTGATGGGCTTATGGATGATGACTTTTCTAGCATCCTTTGGTGTTTCCGTTGTATTCTTTAGTAATAAAATGTGTGTGTGTGTGTGTGGGGGGGGGGGGTTCAGCCTTTTATTACCCCCTTCTAACATACAGTGGACACTAGTATGTTAGAAGGCTTCCCCGGAGCTCTTTATAGGGCCCAACGCCAGGAATTAGGAGAACCATTCCAACGCCAACGCGCTGAGGGACCTTGGGCCAGCCACGTCCCTTCTATGGCCTCACTCTCCTCATCTGCCAAAGGGACGGATGGCACAGTGCTGTGAAAAGCCCAGGAGAATCATAAAAGGTGACCTGGAGGTCCCCAGGGTGGATCCCGGGACTGTGAGCGTGTCGGCTTTGGCGGGAGAAGGGGGCAGCAGCTCCGGTGAGGGGGGCTTGTCCTCCACGACGAGCGGGTGGCTGTCAGCGTCAGCATTCTCCACCTGCACTTCTGGGAGCGTGTTGGTGGCAGGCACTTGGGGAGAGGAAGGAGAGGACAGTCAGAGCGTGGGGGAGAGAAGTCAGGTCCAGGGGCCTTGGGGTTCTTCGAAGAAGCCACAGAAAGGATGTTCAGAGCAGCCTCACCTCCCAGAGGGGCCCACAGCAGAGCTCCCAGAGTGTCCCCCACAGGATGGCCCCCAGCCAGCAGGAAGTGTCTGTCTCGGGGAGCCTGCAACGGGGCAGATGCTCCCCCACCCCCGAGTAAGACCCTGAGAACTCCATCACCCCAGGGGAGGCGGGAAACCCTCGGCCTGCCGCCTCCTGTCCCAGCTGGGCAGGCTGCAAATGCCTAGGAGAACACTGGTTTATGTCATGTGGCCTTGCAGAACGAGAGTATTAGAAGGGCACAGTCATGGTTAGTGGGCTCAGAGAACAATAACATTTGCTGTAAGCACTTCCTCTGCGCCTGGCAGACGTGTGTCTTACTAAACGTGAGTGTTTTCTGTGTAATTCTGTTACCCTTCCCGGCCACTCTGTGAGGTCACTGCTTTTGTTGTCCCCATCTTGGGGAGAAGAAACCTGAAACACACAGAGGTTAAGAAGCCTGCAGCAGAGCCAGGATTTGGCCCCCGCTCTGATCCCCTCCCGAGGTTAGGGACCAGCACCCACAGAAGCCTCTGCTTTAAACAAAACCTCCCTCGGTACCAAGCGGCATCACTGAAATGGGGACAGTGTCCTTACTACGAGCCGTCACCTAAAATCATTGTGTGTCACACCACAGCCGGTTCACTCCACTGTCCCGATGTGTCACTGGGAACATGTCTCAAAGTGTGGGGCTCCCTAGGACCAGGGAGGGCACAGGATGATTTTAGATGGTACAGACCAGGCAAAGGACAACAACATCCCATTTCAACTCCCTCTGGCTCCTGCGTGCACAGAGAGGACGTCTCCAGTGAGCGACGCTGTGGCCTTAACACCTCTGCGACGCCCCAGTCCCCCGGTTGACAGAGCCCTTCTCAGCTGTGAGCCTCCCCGGCCATCGTAACAACACTGCTTTGTTTTCAGTGTAAACGTGATTGTTTCTATTCTGCCTTCTACTTGTGGCAACCATGCTGGTTTCCCATTTTAATAGTAATATCAAGTTTCTTGTCTAAATATACTGAATTAAGTAAGAAAAGCAAATCCATGGAAAGAAAAAGAGTGCGCAGATGAAAGTGGGTTGGTACAGACTGCAGCACAAATCGAGGGGTGACATGTGGGGTGGGAGTCGGGGGACCCCTTGGAGTGAGTGGATTTCAGGTTTGCCCAGAAGACTGGTCCTGAGTGTCCACCTGCGTCCCGGGGATGCCTGCGTGCCACCTCACCCCGACTCTGTGCCCACGCCAAGACAGAGGAGAGGACAACAGTGGACCTTATCCCGTGAAACGTTCAGTTCTACCTGCTTACTGATCTCAGAGGCGAGCTTGCCCAATGTCGTCCAAAACTAAACAAGTAAACCAAAAGCCACGTGGGCAGGTCTGGCTTGAGTTAAGGCAGAAGGGACAGGGGTTAGCCCAGAGGTGCTGGTATGTCCCTGAGCACTTTGTCATCTCTCAGCAGCACATGGCAAGAGCCCAAAGGCCACTGGGGGCACCTTGTCACAATTAAAGGGGTCCAGCCAGGCTGCACTGGCCCCTGAGGACCTCTCCTCCCGGTCAGCCTGTCAGCACCTGGGGCCTCTCCTCCCTGAAATGGAATTTGCAGGGCAGATATCACCAGTCCTCAGAAACCCCAGCTCCCAGCAGGCTCGCAGGGTCAGAAGACACTGCCTGCAGTGGGCCCCCACACCCCCTCCCCGCCCAGCGCCCTGCCCCACGCCTCCTGGCCTGGAGATCTGAGTGCCTTGTTTAAACCAGGGGGTGAGTGACTCTACTTGCATAAAGAAATGATGCTCTGCAGAAAGCAATGTTCACGCCAAAGAATAGATCGCTAACTATGGAGTTTCAGGCACAGAGAGAATGGGACTAAAACCCCTCAAGCCACCACAAAGCACGGTGACAGCACGGATCAGCAGAGGAAGAAGCGGCAGTCTCCCATGAGCCCAGCTGGTGGTCCCGACCGTGACCGTGGCACCCATGCGGGGAAGCAGCCCAAGCCATGCAGAGCGCACATCACGGCGAGGGCGTGCTGGGGGTGAGGTCACACTACCTAGGCGACGGACAGAGCTCCTGGTCTCCTTGATGAAGCTGGAGTTGGACAAGGCCGTCCTCCGGGAGATGAGGACAGGGATGCGGGTGATTGGGGGGCGGTAGCTGGGCATGTTGGGGAGATGGTCCACCAGGTTTGGGAGGGCAAGTCTGGGGGCCACCTGGCTAGGTGGCTGGTCCTGGACCAGACGATTCAGCTCCATATCCCGGCCTGGTTTAGCCACGGTGCTGGAGCCAGGGGTTCTCAGGCAGAGGTGGGACCCTGGGGACTGCACAGAGGAGCACAGAGTTGGGGAGGCAGCGGGGTTGGGCGCCTCCCTGCCAGTGCCAATACAGACCAGCCCGGTACCCACCTGTGCTTGCAGCAGCTACACCTAAAGAGTGGAGCGTCACTCTTGTCCCTGGAGTTCAGTGGTGAACACATCACTGTCACGTGGCTGGTCTACCCTACAGCTCTGAGGGACAGCCCTGGGCCCCCCAGTTCCTGCGTTCTCTCTGCTAACCAACCACTGGTAGCGTTTCCCATCTCAGACTCAAAATATTCAGACTCAAAAGTCGCGGAGCTCCTCAGACCCTTAGACTCACAGGTTCAGGACTCAAACGTGCTCAGCCTGGTGGGATTTTCCATCCCCAAGAAACCCCCAATTACCTTCTCTTCCAACAGGAGCGGTAACTTGCCCAGGGCCCTGGTCCCCACCCGGGCTGCACACTGAATCGCCCGGGTTTGGGAATGTCTGAGGCGGTGGCCCATCTCTGAGGTTCCGATGTACTGGTCTGGGCTCAGGGGGGGCACCAGGATTTCTTCTCTCCCCCAGTGATTCCGACAAGCAGTCATGTTTGAGAGCCAGGGCCCGGAGCCACAGGGTCTCAAACCCTGGTGTGCAGACGAATCACCAGGGATCTCGTTACAGTGGAGATTCCGGCTCAGCAGGCCTGGATGGGGCCTGGAATCCTGCATTTCCCACCAGCTCCCGGTCCACCCTTTCGAGGAGCGGCAAACGGCCGTGTCCAGTGTTTCTCAGTGTGGTCCCCAGATCACCTGCTTCCCGATGACAGGCCCGTGGAACCCCAGCCTGCACTCAGGTGAGCCCAGCCTCGTTCACCTACGTGGGCGCAGACTTAGTGGGTTGAACATTACGGTTTCCCTGCCCCGTGCTGGGCGCCTTAAACACACTGTCGCCCCTACTCTGCCCAACTACCCTGTGAGGTAGATACTCTTATTGCTCCTACTTTCTTGGTTTGGAGAGCCACAGTTGAGAGAGATCACAGCACTGGCTCCGGGTCACACAGCGAGGAAGAGGGAAGAGCCAGGAGGGAAACGCAGGTCTGAGCCCTTGGCCAAATCCCACCCACATGCAGCCTCAGTTTTCTCATCTGTAAAATGGTCTGCCTGCCTCCCAGGGTGCTGGAGCACCGGTGGCCTGAGGAACGCAGAGGCTTGTAAGGCCAGGGCTCAGTGTCCAGATGTCCTCAGCTCCCCTAGACTTTGTCCCTACAGTCGCTGGAGGTTCAGGACGGGAGGGGGTGGTAGGTAATAGCAAAATGCACGTGCTGGGCCTGGCTGGAGCCCTTAGCAGTAAGAAAAAGCTCATCAGGTGACGTGGAGTCTAGGTCGTGCCCTTAGCAAGCTCTGGCCCCAGCTTCCACCCAGATAGTTACGTTGGACCCAAACCCCTGCTGGCTGGCAGCCAGAAGCTGTGTTCCCAGGGAGGGGGCTGGGAGCAGGGTTTCCCCAGGCCTGCCGGAACCCCTGGGCCTCAGTACCATTCCCCGGGAGTCTCCGAAATGCATCGCCCGGCTCTGATCACGTGGCCCCAAGACCCAGACAAAGGGTTTGCCTGAAGATGGTGCGGGTGGAGGGGTGGAGGGAGGGTGGGGATGGAGGAAGAGGAGGTGCGGTGTCCCTGTGCCCCCAGCCGGAAAGTATCCTAGAGGCTCTGTGACAGCCCCACCCCACCCCACCACACACCTACCTTCTGAGCCGGTGGCCTCGGCCTCCTCCTGCAAAAAATAAAGTGGGAACCGAGCTGTGACCACCAAGCCCCCACCCGAGCCCGCGTCCGGCCCGGCCCCTGTCAGGAGAGCTGCCCTCAGGAGTCCTCATGGCCCCCAAGTCCACACCGCGTCTGCCCAGCTGGCCAGGCCCTGCCAGCCAGGCCCTGAGGCACCCAGGGAGGTGGCCTCCACCCTGTAGGGCGTGATGCACATGGGAGCCCCAGGCCCCAACACTGGGACTTGTCACATACAATACTCTGTGCACGTGGAGACCGAGCAAGTGAAGCGGCCCCCACAGCCTTCCCAGCGGGCCCTGCGCTTCCCAGCGTTCAGCTGTGCACAGCACTCGGGGGCGTTGGGCCCCATTTTACAGAGGTGACCACTGAGTGAAACAGAGGCCCAGGGTGACACAGCCATGTGAGGACTGAAGTGCAGGTCCAGCTGCTCCCCCCCACAGCCGTGTCACCCAAGGCCATTCCTAACACCAACTGACCCCTGGTATGAGCAGGGCTTCGCAGCACCCACCACCCTGCTCCCCTCTATCCGGTGGGCATCTCATCAGCCAAAAATTCCCTGTACATGGCCCCAGCCCCTTCAGCTGATGACAGCCCAGGCCTCAGAGGGAGCCGGGTGCCATTCCATACCTGGTGTGAGGCCCTCTGGGGCTTGGTCCCGTCTGCGCCACTGGAGTCGTCACTGTCCTGTGTCACCAGATAGCTATCCAGCAGGACACTGTGACCCGAAGAGGGAGGAGGAAAGGGCTGGGGTGAGAGGTGTTAAATGTTTCCAGAACCCTGCTGAATGCCAGCTCTGTGTCAGGAGCTGGGCACAAATATGCCCAAGGACAGGTCCTCAGCCTCCTCATGAGGCTCCCAGCCCAGGGCGGGCAGCAGACCCCATGTCCTGCTAACAATCTCCCAGTCTGAGACACATGCTAGAGCAAGGGGTGGGGGGTCACAGCCACAATTCTGCCTGAGATGGAGGCCTCTCTGCCCCCAGAGGAGGTGGCCTGTGAGCGGGGCCTCAAGGACGATGAATTGGCCATGAGGAATAGGTGAGGAAGGCTATCCAGGACAGGGGAATAGCATGTGCACAGAAAAGCATGGAGGAACTGTCTTCTGGGGTGTGACCAAAGGGCACTGGATGGTGTTCAAAATATACGGCCAGCATTTCCCCTCTGACAGTCTCCAGGCAAGCTTGGGGCTGCCAGCAGGGCAGGGACTATGAGAAAAGTGAGGCTCAGAGGGGTGACCCGACCTGGCCAAAATCCCACAGCAAATTGTCACACACACCCCAAACCTCGAGCCCAGGCCCTGCATTTCTCTCCACGCCCTGAGGTCAGGGCCACACTGCCACTGTTAAAGCATTTAGCAGCCACTGGACTGGGCATACATAGGGACAGAGACCAGGGCTGTGAGGCCATAGAGAGCAGAGAGAACTATGGAAAGCAGAGAATCCGTGCCCACCCGAGTTGGCAACCCCACTCCACTAGGAATGGAGGCCCAAGTGGCCAGATCTTCCGATTTTCAAGAGGAACCTGAACGACACATAGAACCTCCCGATCTTTAGATGCTGATAATTAATCCAAATTAATTTAGCTATATTATATGCATAGATATCCCCAAGTGCTTGTCACCAGGCCAATGTGGGGCCTTAACTGCCCAAGTGCGGCATCTGGTTAACTGGTAACTCAGAACCAGGGCCTGATTGATTTTTGTAGTTAGAAGTAGGTCCTGCTTCCTAGCAGCCCACGCGCCCTGCCGATCCCTGTCACCCAGGGGCTCGTGGAGGGTGGTCTGCCGTGTCGGCTACCTGGAAAACCTGCATTCACCACCCTCTATTCTCGGCCCTCCCGAGGTGAGGGAGGCGGTGCGGGCAGATGGCAGCCCCAGTCCGTTTGGAGCCTGTGACCTGAGAGCAGAATCGACCAGCAATCATGTTGTCACCGCTGCTGCCACAGCCAGCCATGTGCCAGGCGCTGGACCCAGCACCTTTTATGCACAGTGTCTCCCTAAATCCTCTCCCAAACACCTCTGGAGACCAGGGCTGTCACTTGTCACTAACCCCATTCCAGCTTAGAAATCGGAGGCTCGGCGAGGTCCGATGGGCTGTCCACGGTCACACAGCCTGTGCAGGGCACGCGTGAATACCACACAGGTGCCGTGTACCTAGCACTCTGCCCGCCTCTGAGCATCCACACGGGCCCATGGGATGCGGAGGGGAAGTGTCTGGAGGATCCAAGCACCTTGATGTCTCTTCGTTGTACGGTTATTTCCATCATGAGGGGCCTGAATTATCAGGGTCACATTCCCCAAACTGCCCAGGAAGAAACAGATTTCCTTAAAGAGATTCAAGTCACAAAAGCAAGGGCACATTGTGACTTGCATGGGGCCTGGGCACGTTAGCCTTCACAGGCCACTTCCTCCATAAAAGTTATATTGTGTGACACCATTTACGTGGAGATTCGTAAGTTAACATTATATATGAAGACAGTCTTTTCCATTTAGAAGTTCTCTCTCTCTCTCTCTTTTTTTTTAACCTGATTTTAAAAGAAATGAAAACATCCTTGTGGGCCCCTGAAAGTACTGGAGGGACTGTGCCCTCCTGGGTTCTCTGAGCAGGAAATGAGCTTCCCACAGTCCACTCAGGGGCTTCTCTGAGTCGTGATCATTCCAGAATCAGGCCAAGAAGTCACTGGCTGGCCGTAGGCAAGTCACCAGGAAGCCCTTGGGCCACCTCTGTTTGCTCATCTGTCAAATGGCCAGCCTGTGCAGCCTGACTTCTTTGGGTGAAGTCAGAAGGGCCACTGAGAATCTCAGGGTACAAGTAACAGTAGACTCCCCATGTCAGGGGTCACTCTGGCCTGTCCATCTCTGAAGACCGGCCGGCAGCTCTGCTCGTGTGTGGTGCCACGTGCTCGCTTTGGAGCCAGCCCGACCCGGGACAATGTGCAGCAGGGCACTTGCTGGCAGGCACCCCTGGGCACGTACCATCCTGCCTCTGAGCCTCAGCTCTCTCCTCTGTGAAATGGGATTACTAACAGGTGCCTTCACACCACGTCTGGCCCAGGAAATTGCTACTCAAATAGCAGCTGTCATTACGGTTGTTCTTGTCATTATTATTATTAATCCCCAGGGAGGCAGCATTCTTCAGGGTTCTGAATCACGCACATGGATTGGGGAGTGCTTTTCACAAGCATCTCCGGCGAACCAAGCACCACCAGGCGCTATTTTGGGACCTATGTACCTAAAGTCACGTTGCCCCTGGTCGGCAGTGTGCCCAGTGCCTGCCAAAACCCTCTCTGGCCTGGCCCAGAAAGAACAGGCCATCAACTTCTGGAAGATTTCCAAACCCCAAGGAACTCCGAGTGGAGGATCAGGCAGACTGGCTGAGGTGGGCTTGCCGGAGGATCCCCCACCCCATCCCACCCAGCTCTCCAAGTTAATGGTGCGGGACGTAGCAGCAGCTGGTTTGCAAGGGTTTGCCAGCCCACTCCTCCTTCCCCAAGTCACTGCCAACAGGCTGTGCCCCCAAATTAAGATCCTCACTGTCACCTCCACCAGACTCTTCACCTGGAGCCCCAACCCCAAAGGAAGGAAGGAGGGGAGCCCCTAGGGGGTACAGCCACCTACTTGGGTCTCGCTGTCTTTGCCAACAAGGATGTCCATGGTGCAGGAGTTCAGCTGGGGACGATGACATTCATCCCAAGCCCTGGGGCAGTGCATGCAAGTGGAGAACTTGGAGAGCACCAACCCAGCCTGAGCCTGCATGCAAGACCAGCTCCGGAGCCAGGGTGGCTCAGGTGGTAGACAAGCCACTGAACCTTCCTGCTTCTAATCAGATTGAGGCGACGTGCAGGGAACTCTGCGGAAATGCCCCAGGGAGGGCAGGTGGGGACCAAAAGGCTGCGGTTGCTAGGAAAAGCTGAGCTGCTGCTGGCAGAGACCAGGTCGCTAGGCGACCATCTGCCCGTTACCAGGGCCCACACGTCATCAGTCACCCCTGTGCCTCCACAAAGCTGGCCAAGAGCATTCTTCCCCAGCCAGTGACAGCCAGCCCCTTGCCCGCGCCAGACCCCTGGAGCCCTAGCTCTGGGATCACACCCTCCCCACAGTGCCCCTGTCCCTACTCGGGGCCTGGGTCCTTAAGTTCCCTGAGTTTGAAACTCTGGGTAAACATGCGTGTGAGCATGTGCGCACGGTGTAGTATGGGTACGCGGAAGTGTGTCCGTGTGCCTGTGAGTGCACACGTGTGTGCACGAGTGTGCTGTGTGTGCGTGTGTGTGTATGCAGGCTGTATGTGGGTATAAGTGTGCTCCCAGCCTGGCATGTGTGTCTGTATCTATGTGCCTCGGCTTGGTTAATCAAGGGGGGTGGGGGTGGGAGGGGGCAGGGCGTTCAGTGCGTGTGCTCATTTATTCTTCCGTCCGCGCATTCAACCCTTTATTGGGTGCCCTCTGTGCCAGGTCCCGTCCCAGGCCCTGAGAACATGGCAATGAGCACAACAGACAAAAATCCCCACGCACCTGGAGGTTGCGTGCTAGTGTTTGTTTATATATGTGGGGGGCGGGGGGGCTATTGAGTAAGCGGGTGCTATGCGTCCTGGGTCTTTATGAGCACAGTGGGGGACCCCAGCTGCCCCCAGCCTCTCTGGTCAGTGCCCAGTGGCACACAGCACAGAAGAAAGGCAGGCGCTCCTACCCGAAGCCCAGTACCCCTCCCTGTAACCCCAGCTCTTTGGGCACCCCCTAGCCAGGGGCACAAGTGCCTTACTCAGGCTCCTCCTCCTCCTCCTCCTCCTCCTCCTCTTCCTCCTCCTCTCCGTCCTCCTCCTCATCTTCTTTCTCCTCTTGGATCTGGGGCAGCTCCCTGAGATGAGGTCAGAGGCAAGAGGTGAACCTACCTGCAGGTGCACCCCGAGTATACTCCCACCCCCATTTTCAGTAGGACACCCCTGAGCCCAGATCTGAACTCCTCAACCAAGACTCAACCTGGGGACCCCCACCTGAGCAGCCCTGGGCCCTCCCTAGCAACGAGGCCTCTTCACAGCATGAAGGGCCTGTCTCAGCTCCCGCCTAAGGTCAGCCCCTGACCCTCTCTGGGCCTCAGTTTCCCCATCTTTGCAATGTAGGTTGTGGGCCTAAGGACCTGAGACCTCTTGTGGAAGTACTCACATGCATGTGGCAAGAGTGTTTGTTGCAGAATTGCTTATAAAAACAAAATGTTGCTATTAACCTAAATGTCCATCAATAGCGGACAGGTTAAATAAATTCCGGCAGATCCACACAATGGAATATGACGCAATTGTAAAAAAGATGCAGACTGGGAGTTCCCTGATGGTGTAGTGGCTGAAGGCTTCGGCGCTGGCGCTGTCAGCGCTGCGGCCTGGGTTCGATTCCCAGTCAGGGAGCTACCCACATACCAAAAAGCAAAAAAAAAAAAACAACAAACAAAAAAAAGATGCAGACTGTCTCTATGGACTGAAGGCGGAAAGACCACCACGTATATTGCTGAATGAACACAGCAAGGTGCACGTAGGTGGGTGCGTGGCATGTGTTAGCTTTTGTGGGGCAAAGAAGAGGGCAGCCCATCCATGCTTGTACGCCGTCAGACCGTCCCCGCGATGACACAGAGAAGCGGGCAGCCGCCGTGCCCGTGGGGAGGGGAGGGAGAGAGGCGGCTCGGCTCGCACTCCGTGCCCTTTGGTGCCTTTGGGGCGCTGTACCGGGTGCTTGCTTTCTTCCCAGTCACGTGTTCGGGGCCTTCTCGGGCTCCTACCTGGGCATCTGCTCCACGGCCTCGTTCTCAGCGTCACCAGCTGGAGCCGCCGCTGAGCCCTGCGGGCCGGGGCCGCCACCCTGAAGCCCGTCCTCCTCCCAGTCAGAGCCAACCTCTTCCAGGACGAGATCTGGCTCCCCTGGGCCTCCGGGAAGAATGCTGACTGCGGGGGACATCGGGTGTGGGGGAGAGCGGGCTCTGAGTCCCAGGTACCACACAGGACCCCTTGGCCACCCCCAGCTGGGTGCCAGCTCTCAGCCGAGCAGTGGACATGCCACCATTGTCAGCGGGACCATGAGCGACCGGATCAGTGTGAAGGGATGGGCTAGAGTCCACGGTCAGCCACCCTGCCTCCTTCCATCAGGTCCCCTCCTTTTCCTCTCGAGACAGAGCTTCCATCCTCTTGGCTTCTCTTTGGGGCCTCCTTGGAGTTTGTGCAGAAGCAGAAATAATGCTTCTAACCGCAGTACTGCAGGTGATGCCAAAGACCCAGGCTCCCACGGCCACGTCCAGGTGCAGAGTGGCCTGGAATGTCCCGGGGGATGCAGAGACAGCTTATCCACTGCCTGTCCCCCAGACGCCAGCCCCTGGTGGCAGCAGACCACATGCCCGTGATCTCGACACCTGCTTCTGGGAGTCTTTGTCTCCCTCCCGCCCCTAGAGGCTCCACTCTGCAAGGGGACCAATGTCTCAGGGTCCCTCCATTTTCAACACCTCTCCATGTACCCTGCTCCCAGACAATGAAAACACCGTGGACTGCGAGCTTAGCAGACGTGGGGACAGGGGAGTCTCATCAGGAACCTAAGCCCCCTCCAGAGAGGGAGCGGGGAGAGATGGCCTGGATCCAGGTGTTTCCAGAAAGTTCCGGGGGCCTGGGGGCCCTCGGCCAAGCATGAATTACCAACGGTGACTTTAAATGGCAGCTAGCCTCAAGCCTTCTCCTGTGACTTTGGCAGTTACTGTTCCTGGTGTAGAACGACCACCACAATAATAGTAACGGCCGTTGCACGTGCTGAGCACTTACCTGGGCCAGGCCCTGTGCTAAGTGAGCTACATGGATTTCCTCCGCTGGGCCTCATATTGACCTTCGGAAGTGGGAATATTATCACCCCGTTTTCCTTTCCCTGTCTTACATGTGATTCCTAATTTTACAGATGCGCAAACTGAGACACGGGTCAACACCTGCTTTTACGGGGTGCTTCCCACGCGCCGGGCACGGGGCACGGGGCTGGGTACTTCCTGCAGGTCGCCTCCGCCTCAGCTCCCGCCTCCTGCCTTCGGGGGACGTCTGCTACCCTGCTTCACAGGCAAGCGCCTGCCTGCCCTCTAGGGGAACCACCCCCTTACACCTTGAACTAGCCTTTCCCGAGGCCGGTCCTGGCTCCGCTGGCCTGACAAGTGTCCCTGGGCTTTGACCAGAGGCTCCAGTGAAGGGAGGTGTCATACGTGTCATTCTACGTTGTTGTCCAGGAATAGTGTGGAGTCTCCACCCTGAGCAGCCACTGGGGGTGCAAGTTGCTGCCTGACATCTAAGGGGACATCCAACCACGAGGACATCCCCTGGCCTGTCAGCTCATTAGCTCTCAAGGCAACCTTGTTGAGAGCAGTTTTCTTCCCACTTTATAGACCGGAGAACCAGCTCAGAGAGGCTGAGTGACTTGTCCAAGCCACACAGGATGTCGGAGGCAGTGCCAGGTCGCCTGACTCCTGCCTCTTTCCCAGGTGTGCTGTCCCAGGTGATAAGTGCGCCCCACGGGGGCCTCCCTGGCATGGCCGGCCTCTCCACATGGGGCTGGATGAGCCCGGCATTTGGCGTCCTGAAGAGTTGGTGTGTCCTTGCTTGCACCTTCATTGCCCTTTTCATGAACCTTTTCTTTTTAGTGACTAAGCAGTTCACAAGCGTTTCCTCCTTCCAGATCTGTGCCAGGCCTGCAAGGCATGCCCTAAAATGTCCCTGTTTTACAGCCGGAGCATCTAGGCACTGAGAACAGGACAGTGTCCAAGGTACCAGCCAGGAAGGGCAGGCATGGGGCACTCGGCCACACCGCTCCTGACATAGAGCCCCGAGGGGGCTGGTGAGGGACCGGCTGTCTCGCCCCCTCTCCTCAAGCATCTGCTTGACAGCTGTCCTGGCTTTCCCAGGGGCCTCCAGGCACTCAGCTCACTAAAGCACTGTGGAAACTGCTGCCCCATCCAGGGCTTAAACTGCACCCCTGGAGTCCCTCATGGGCAGGCCAGGGGCGCGGATTCTAGACCGAGACCCCCCGCCTGGGCCCTGGGCTGCTTGCCGGCCACGCCCAAGCCCTAGCTCACGGCCTCTCCGGCAGGCCTAGGTCTAAACGCTCCGGATGGGGCCCGAAGTTCCAGAACGCTGCTTCGACCCCTTTCCCAATGCTTGCTCAGCCTCAGAGTCGTCTTTATGAAGTTGCTTTCCTGCTCGACCACCTTCAATGCCTCCCCATTGCCTGCAGCCTAGTGCCCTAAAATCAGTACCTGACTATCTAGCTTCACCTTCTCCAGCCAGCCCTTGGCACTAGCTGAAGTACCCACCACGCACCCCCTCCTAGCTCTAGGCATTTGCTCGCTGCATTGCCTCTATCAGGCTGCCCTCCCTGCCCCGCCAGCTTGAGACCTCAGGGGAGATGGTGCACGTGGGTGAAGTGGAGGGTGCCACCTGCCCCGGGTGGCAGCTGCTGCTCAGACTGTCCTCACAGCCTAGTGTGGGCCCACTTCACCTGGATCTTCCCAGTTTCCAAGAGAAGCCAGACTTCTTCGATGCAAAGCTACCTGGTTTTTAAAGGCTGGCAACTAATTCTAATTTTTAAAATCACTCCCTGCCTCAAACACAGACACCTGTGGGCCAGCTGGGACCCAGGACAACGGCTCAGAACTCCCGGCCAAGCCCGGCTCCTGCAAGCCCCATACCAAGGCCACGTTTAATCCGCCCACTTTTCAAGCCCACGTGCTCATTTCAGCCTTAGCCGAAGCAATGATGTGCAGTCACAGGTCCCATGTGCTACTCTGTGCTTTTTACTATCAAGGAAAGCGTCTGTCGTTGGCAGTGGCTGCCCGACCCTCTGAGAGAGAGAACATGGCCAAGCCTAAGAAGACCCCTACTAGGGAAAACGGTCCCACGGGGCCCCACCTGTGTGGCAGGCACCACGCTGGGGGGGGCAGGTGTCCCTTCCAAGGCCTTCTTTCCTGGGCTTTGCCAGCCTCCTGGGGGAAAGTCCTCCTGTCTAGCCTGTGCCACAGGCTGCCCTCGGCCGAACGTGCCCGTGCTCTGGTGGACAGGGACCGGCCTCGGTCCCCGAGAGGCAGCTCTGGGGTGGCTCCAATTCACCCTCGCCCTGCCTGGGGGTGTGGGGAAGGGCAAGGGTCACTGTCCAAGGAGGGTCAGGGGTCGACGGCCACCCCTCACTCCCCTCCCCCACTGGTCTTCTCTTCAGGACACCCTTCTTTCCTTCCATCCATCTGTCCATTTGTCCATCTGCACGCTCCCAGGTTCCCTTCTCCCTTGTTTCAGAGGCCACCAGCTGCTGTCACCCCTGGAACAAAGGAGAAGACAGAAGGGTGGGTGGCGGGTGGACAGCTGGAGGGAGTGGAGGAATGAGTGCCTGAATGAGTGGAGTATGGGGGGGCTGGGGGCTGGGGCGGGAGGAATGAGGGGCACTCACCCCCCAAGCCCCTTAGGGTCACCCTGCATAGTGGGTTAACTAGTGTTCCCCCGAAACAATCCAAGTCCTAACCCCTGTTACCCGTGATTGTGACCTTGTTTGGAAACAGGGTCTTTGCAGATGTCATTAAAGATCTCAAGACGGGATTGTCCTGGATTTAGGGTGGGCCCTACGTCCAAGGCCTAGGCGAGGGGAAGGCAGGGATTGGGGCGGGGTGGGGCGGGGGCAGCCAGAAGCCCCGGGGCACCAAGGATCACCCGCAGCCACTAGAAGCCAGGAGAGGGGCATGGGCGGCCTCTTCCTCAGAGCCCAGGAGGAACCCACCCTGTCAGCACTTGGACCTTGGACTCCTGGTCTCCTGAGCCAGGTGACACCACGTTTCCACCGTTCAGGGTGCCGCGCCTGTGGTCTCGCTACGTCAACCCCAGGGAACTAAAGCCTGGTGCCTGGCCCGGGGCTTGAGTCGCCCCATTGCTGCCCCAGCACTCAGCCCTGACCCCCACGTTCCTGCACGCAGGAGGCCTGAGGACCCTGCCTCCGTCCAGAGGAGCAGGGAGCAGGGTAAGAGGGGCCCGGGGCTGCCTCCTCAGCGCTCTCAGCAGCAGCCCCGGGGGGCGGGGGGGGGGGGTCTCTGGTCCAGGAAACTGCATTCCCTTAACCTCAGCCTGACTGAGCAACGGCCTCCAGGCCAAGTGGACTCGAGTCTCTGCCCCGTGAGAACTTGCTCGGTGACCTTGGGCACCTCTCTGTCCCTCTGCCGGCCCCAGCAGCCACGGGGTCCCTACTCTGCACCCTCCAGGATGGCCATGAGCTCCAGGAGACTGAGCGGGCCCAGCTCTGAGGCCGTCCCCTCACAAAGTCGTCACAACTATACCACCCCCTCGCCTCCCACGGCCCCTGTCAGACCCGAGCTCCATAGTCAGCGGGCCTGTCTGGGCTCCAGGCCACAGAGGGCTCGTAAAGACCGCCACTGGCCTAGGGGGGCTGGGGTCGCAGACGTGGCGAGGAGCACGGCCCTGGGGCCTGTGTCAGGGTGGCACACGGCCACCACCCTCGGGCCCTGAACTCCACTTCGCTCACCTCTAGCACTCATCACAGGCCTGGCACAGAGCAGGCCCTCCATGGTCATTCGTGAATGAATGAATGAGAAAATGAATGAATGAATGCCCTAGCCACCGCATGCCTTTCCAAAGGCCGTAAGATGAAGGGAGAGCAGGCTGTGGACCCTAGCCCTTCCCTCCTGGCCTCAGTCTCCCCGCTCCGTCCTGGGGCCGGGCTGCTGTAAAAGGCAGCACGCAGCTCCCCAGCCCAGCCGCAGTCTGCGGGGTCCAGTTCCCCCAGGGAGACCCCTCCCCGTCCCCTCACGCTCGCTCCAGGGACTCTGCTTCACCAAGCAGAGTGTTCCCAACAGGAACGGGGGCCATGGACTTGGCCTCAGCACAGTCTCCGGATGGAAGCTGCCGGGCAGGCCAGGTCCACCCCACCCCCCTGGGCACGGGTTTCCCGCACCACCCGGGCCTGGATCGGGCTCCCACAGCCCCAGACCCTGACCGTGCCCCCGAGCAAGCCCAGAGACACACACAAGGACCCACTGATATGTCACTTACTGGTCTGCACATCACATGTCACCAGGGAATCGGGCTCCTGCATAGGAGGGAAGACATTGTGGCGGCCTCGTTGGCGGCCTCTCTGCCTCACCTGCCCGTCCCGGCACACGCAGGACCAAGAGGTTTTCCCCCTCCCCTACCAGGACACCCCCAGAGGCTCGTGCTTCAGGCTCGACGCTTGCCTGCTGCTCTCTCCTCCCGCGAGCTCGCCCTGTCAGGGTCACAGCTTGTCCCACCTCAGCTGCTTTGCCCAGGCTGGGTCCCCTGCCTACAACGCTCTCTGTGTGTGAAAATCCTCCTCCCACCCTTCCCTGAGAGGTTGTCTCTCCCCAGCTAGCACCACCCCTTCTCTGCCCCCCACTCCTGTCCTCAGGGGCCCCTCCTCTCTGGCGGGGGTGGGGCATCTCCATGACTAATCTTTTCTGCCACCAACGCCCCTGTCTCCTCTTGGAAAACTCCAAAGCTACCCTTCGTCTGCCGTCCGCGGGGGCTGCACGAGCACAGAGGCCAGGGCTCAGCCTGCAGGGCAGGGGGCCTACGGCTTCCTGTCCACCTCCTACTGCCGCAGGACTGGGGTCCAGGCCTTCCCCCCGCCCAGTTCCAGGTGCTTCTATGAAGATGTCCAACTGTCCCCAAGAGAGAAGAGCCAAAAGCCAGGTTCTTGGAGAGGGAGAGGAAGAGGTGACACACAGAGCGGCTGGCTTCCTTAGAACCCTACTTCTCTCCAGAACATTCCAGTCCTTTCTTTTCTCTGGGCCTTTGTACAAGCTGATCCTCTGCCTGAGAGGCTTGTTCCAAACCACCTGCCTCCACTTTCACCCACCCACTTCCTACTCCTTCCAGTCTCAGCTTGCAGGCCACCTCCACTGGGAAGCCTTCCTTGATGCTCCCTGGAGGCTCTTCCTCTGCAACCCCCCCCCACCCCCCGCTGTGCCCCACCATGGAAGTACCTGCCCCACAGATTGGGACCTCCTGACAGGCAGGGCTGGGCCAGCACGACTCAGCCCTGCGGCCACAGTGCCTCGGGGAGTACGTGCGGCCTGAACGTGAGCTGTGCAGACAGGCAGGCTGGATGGGCTGGGCCCCTGCTGCAGACCCGGCTTCCTTCTGTGCGATTGCTCCCTCCTCCCCACCCAGGGGCACAGGTCAACCACCCCACCCTTGCCTGAGCTCCCAAGACCCCTCCCACCACCACCCAGAGCCCTACTCCCCCAGCCCAGCACCCACCTGCTCCCCAGCCTTCCCACGGTGCACTGGCTGCGGCAGGGCCATCTCCAACCTGTGCAGGAGCCATGCCACCAACCTGTGGGTGGGAGAGAGCGCCAAGGCCGGGTGGGAGAGTGAGGCCAAAGTCAGATTCCGTTCCCTGCTCCCACCAAGGCAGACAGCAACCCTGCCAGAAGGCAGACCAGAGCCCGGGTCTCCAGCCCCCAAAACCCTCGTCCCCCTTCCTGGCCTCCCTAGGCAAATCTCCGGCTCCTGCTCAGACCCCAGCAGGTAGCTCAGGCTCCTCCCACCTCATCTCACCCCCGGAGGTGCATATCTGCTGGGCAGGAGCGTTTGGTAGTACCTATCCCAACTTTAAATGCATGTATCCTTTGGCCCAGCAACCCCATTGCCTCTGATTTATCCTGCAGATTTACTTGCACGTGAATGAAATGATGCCTGTACAAGGCCATTGCTTGCAGCACAAGAGGGGGAACAAACCTAAATGTCCACCACACGCTTACATAAAAGCGGCTACATCCACGCAGTGGAGCACTACACAGCCACGGGAAGAATGAAGCAGACCTGGATGCCTAATACCACCGCGAAGGTACATTTTTTAGGTGAAAAAACAAGAGGCAGAACAGTATATGTGGTTTGCTATTGTCAGATGGGTGTGAAATATCTGAGCCGAGCTTGTCTGTGCCTAAAATCTGGGGAAGGAAGAGAAGCTAGTGGTGTCCTTGCCCTGGGAAGGGGCTCTGGAACCCCTTTGAACTTTCTTCGAGGGGCAGGGGTTACTTTTATAACTTAATAAACCAGTTTGGTGATGGTTAGGTGCTGGGCTGGGGCAAGGCACTGATCCCACTCCCCGTGGAAGGTGTGGCATTTAGGGGACTTACCTGGCAGGGTCCCCGGGGGGCGGCAGGGACGAAGCCTGGAAGCCGGGCTGGGGCTTTGGGTTCAGATCCTCCTCGGGCTCCGTGGGGATAGGAGTGGGCAGGGAGGGACTTTCTGGGGCCTGAAGCATGGGCTCCATTTCCAAAGGTGGTCCTGGGGGCTCTAAGCAGCAGGAGAGCAGGAGACTAAAGGTCACATGGCAGGGCTCCATGTGATCAACCCTTCAAGGGCACAGGGGGCCAGATTCGAGGGGCCAACATGATGGAATGGGGAACTTCTAGGGACCACCCAACTAGCCCTATTGTCAGACAGACTTGGAACTGAGACCCAGAGAGGGGAAGAGACTTGTCTAAGACCTCACAAAGCTGTCCCAGGCCACTGGCTTCCCAGCCTGAACTGGGGAGGGGTTTCCAAAGCCCCCCCCCCCCAGAACAGCCTGCTCCCAACAAGCCATGAACCCCTCCATAGCCTGAGTCAACACTTAAGGTCTTCCCCTGGGCCCCCCCAGGTTCCAGTTGTGTCCCCAGCCCAGCCTGAGACCACCCGAGGCAGCCCCTTCCCAGGTCCCCTCCCTGTACCTGGGCCCAAGGCAGCGTCTGCAGGTTCTTCTCTGCAGCCCTGGATCACAAACAGGGAGTGAGGGCATGGAGCTCAGCAAGCTGCACACTCCCTCCCCTGGGGAGGTGGCCCACCCTTCCCCTGAGTCCCTGTCCCTCAGCAGTCACTCCTCTCATCAGGAAGTCTCCTGCAAGGACAGCACCCGCTCTGTGGGTCACGGGGAGGGGCTATCGGGGTAGACTGCTGGAGTAGGCAGGCCCTTCCTGGGACCCCAGAAAGCCCAGGTGGTCAGCTTCATGCTCCACCTTTTTGTCCACGTACCTTCGAGGTCTTTGGAGGCTGAGGCAGCACTTTCTCCAGATTCTGCTCAAACCACCTGAGCAGCCAGGGCCTGGGCCTGCGGAGGGGCAGGTGGTCAGCAGTAGGTGGCCCAACCGGCTGGCCAGCCACACTGTCCCGACTGCCTGCTGGGGTCCCAGGCCTTGCCGGCCCTTCCTCACCCTCGGCTGTCATTCTGCACAGTGGGGTGCTGGATAGTCTTCAAGGGACCCAGGGGATAGGGGAACTTCCGCCAACCCCAAGTTCTGACCCAGGGCTGGACAACAGGCCCAGCCCTGGCCTCCTGGGCGTCGGGGGAGGGGGACGGGCACCGTAGGGACCTGAATGCAGCAGTGGGGTCCCCTGGGACTGGAGCAGGCAGGTACGTGAGGAGTGTAGTTACACAAGGCCCCCCGTTTCTTATTTAATGGTCTGTTGTCCCAGTCTTAAACTCTTAATACTTTTTAAAAGGAGTCCAGCATTTTCCTTTTGCACTGGGCCCCAGAAATTACGTAGCTGTCCTGGCACCAGGGTTGGCTCCCAGACCCCGTGGGCCTCCAGGCAGCCCTCCCTCCCCAGGGAAGTTCCGTGTTCCCAGGGGAACCCATCCCCCCAGGTACGGCCCCAAGGAAAGCTGGCGAGTCCTCTGGGTGCCTCGATCCTCAATTACTTTACTGGTTCCACAAGTCAGCTGAGTGGCCCTGGAGACCCCTGACCTGGGCCACTTCCGGGTGACAGAAGAAATAGAGAGAGAACTGGAGTAATCAATGAATAAATGGGAAGGGTGATTGTACACATTCATTAATTCGTCCATTCGCTACAGCCTGTCTTTGCTGAGTCCCCTTGCTAGGGCAAGCCCTGTGCTGGGCACCGGGGGTTTGCAGGGACCAAGACAAAAGCCCCTGAGCTCAAGGACCTTACAGTCTAAAGAATGAATGAGGGAAGGCAGGAATGAGTGGGAAGAATGGAGGCAGATGCATTTCCAGTACAGGTTGCAAACTGGAGGCTTCAGGCTTATTTGGGGAGCCCACCGAGTTCTGAAAACTTTTCAATTAGTTGGCAACATCTAAAACTGAAGAGTCTGGCATAAAAACCTCGATTTCTAGCTTCTCTTTAAAAACAGGAGCATGTGGCCACCCTGGGCCCACACTCCTGCAGAGCAGAGACAGCTGGACAACTCCAGGGGCCTCCCTGGAGAAGGCCATGGGCCCCCAGTTCTAACGCAGGCTGCCACCCTCAGTGACAAGGCAGCCCCCTGCCTTGGTCAGCTCTGGGGAGTTTGAAGCTGTTGCCAATTGTGAGGCCAAACTGGGCAGCAAGTCCCCCACGGTGACCCAGGCCCTGCCTCTGGGCTGCGCACGGCATGAAGCCCGTCCTATGCTCAGAAGGTGGCCCCTACCTGGGGGTCTCCCAGTAATCCACCATGGGTAGCCCAGGGCCCATCACCCCCATTTTTTGGATGAGAAAAGTGAGGTCCAGAAGAGATGAAAGGCACGTCCGAGGTCACCCACTGAGGTGGCGGTGGAGTGATGGTGGCATCCGCTCTTACACACGAGACACTGGGCTCAGAACACACTGCTCCCCGTAGCACACAAGCTAAAGATGAGGCTCAGGGGCTCCCAAACCGGCACTCAGGAATGGGGACTCACCCGGTGTCCAGGGCCCTTGGGGCGTCATTGGGTCCATCTGCAGATGAAAGGAAGTGGGTCAGCAACAAAAGTCCTGCCCAGTGCCCCCCACCCCCCAGGTCAGCCCAACTCAAAACCGGGTTTGAACCCCGGGGCCAGTCAGATGAGAAGCTGCAGACCTACGGACTCTCCCCCGGGGCAGGGCCCGTCCCAACCGCTCCCGTAAAACACCCTCCTCCATCCGGGCCTTACCGACGCCCCCAGTGCTGCAGCGCCCGAGGGTCTGTGCTCCTGCCTGCGGAGACAGACGGACAGACAGATGCCGGCAGAGAGCTCAGGGGCCAGCCTCGCGCCGCCCCTTCCCCACCCGACCCTCCTCCGCTCCCAGCCCCAGCGGTACCTGAGCCGGGTCCCCCAGGCCACTCTGGACGGGCTGCGGGACGACCTTCTCCACACCCTTCCTGAGCCAGGCCAGCACCGAGCCACTGGGACTGCGGGGGACAGAGGTGCCAGCCCAGCGTCAACCTCACAGCCCCCGACCTGGTCACAGTGGCAGTCCACAACCGAAGAGCTTGGTTTGAATCCCAAACTTCTGTGTCCCCACTGTGGGACTTTAGACACGTCTTCCCCGCTCCATCCCCCCAGCTTGACGTCCCTCTCGGAAAGGAGGGGACACCAACCCTTGGTGAGTCAGGCACGCCCAATGCCCTTCTGAGCCCACCCCCAGCCCATGCTCAGTGAGGTCAGTTCTCTCCATCAACCCGTGTTCCCCTTCATCTGGCTCCAGGGGTCCCCGTCCTGCACTGGGCACACACCCTGTGCTTCAGAAGGGTTGAGAGTTTCCTGGGGGGTGTTTCCTTGTGGCTGAGGCTGGTCAGCCTACCTATGAGGGCCACAGGGTCCCAGGCTCACTGCCTGAGGCCAGCTGCAGACATGCTCACCACGACAAGCAGCAATGGTCTAAAAGGTTGGAGCCAACGAGATTTCGTGTAAAAGTCTGGGCTTCTGGCTTCATGGGAAAATCAGCAGCTCTGGCCACACGACATGCATGACCTCTGGCTCCACCCTCTGTTTCTCTTGGTCACTTTGCCCACTTGGCTCAGGAGACCCCTACCCTCTGCCTGAGGCTCCCTTCAGCCAATTCCCAAGATGCTCCAAATTTCGCCTTTAGACCTGAGCGCGGTGCAGGTCCCCACCCCCCAGGGCTCCCTAGCTTGCGTGGGAGGCCAGCCCTAGGGAGCACGGAGGGTGGTAAGGTACCTGTTTACTTCAGGAACCACAGAGTCCTGGGCCTGGAGGCACGTGGGCGGAGTGGAGGCAGCCTTCTGCATGTCTGAAAAAGAGTCCCCCACACTTTAGATCTGGAGCCCCTGAGAGACCCACTTCTGTCTTATTGGGGAGGTCAAGTCAGAGGCAGGGGAGAGGGGAGGACTCCATGGGGGGTCAGAAGGGTGGAGTTCTGGCTCAGCTCAGTTAAAAAGTCCCCGGGAGCCCACCCTTAGCCTCTCTGAGCCTCAGTTTCTTCGTCTGCCAAATGGGCTCTGAGGGGAGAACACAGCCCCTCCCACCGGGCAGGCCCTGCCAGCCTGAGCTCCCTGCACTCACCTTGAGGGCCTGGGTCAGCCACAGCCGCTTCCTCGCCTTCGAATGGCTCCTCCGGTGGCTGGAGGGTTCAAAGGGGACCACGCAAGCCCTCAGGCAGACCAGCCTGGTTCAGGCAGGGGCAGCCCCTGACCCACCCATAAGGGGCCCTCCCCACCTTCTGCAGGCCCAGACAACTCTATTCTCGTACTTGACACTGTAAACCCCTGTGGCCTCACCTTCCATCTAGGACACGCCCTTCCTCCCAACCCCAGAGGCCCCTCCTCCAGGGCTGGGCCTTCATGCCCCACCAAGGGGGCTCCCAGGCCTCTCATTCCCCAGGAGGCTGCCCCACTTTAGTGGTCTGAGAAGAGGGAGGAATGTGACAGAGCGTTGAAGCCTTGGAGCAAGCTGAGGGGAACAGAGTGAGAGGAGCCCACCCACCCCTGGCCCCTAGTTAGGGCCCTTGCTTTTGGAGTAGGGGTGGCCTCGCTGTCGGTCGGCCACACCAGCAGCCTGGTGGAGTCTGGCCTCTGCCACCTGCCCTTCATCTGTTCTTGCTGCTACGTGCACACGCATGCATGCACAACAAGCATGCATCCACAGACAAACAGACGTGTGCGCACTCACTCTCACATACGTCTACATGCAGGCACAGACAATACATACATGAGCATGCTTACACATATATACAAATGGTAGCCCATAAATCGTGTGTGCACGTGTGTATACACACAGACACAAAATGAATGCATGTACCCACACATCCATGTGCACACACAAGATACAAACACATGCAAATATACATGTGTGTGCATGTGCATACATGCCCCAACACACAAACAATGCATACCTGTGTGTACCTGCAGACACATGTCTATAGATACATATGCACAGATATATCACTATTGACACATGGCACACACACACACACGCATATATATATATATATATATATATATATATATATGCACACACATATGAACACACACATGCGTGCACACGCAAACACTGATGCACACAAATCCCAACCTGGGTGGCTCACTGTTTCCTAAGCACAGCCTGCTCTACCCCGGTAATAGCCCTCCCTCGGCTAGAAGCGCTCCACCGCTTCATGGACTCGGGTTGCAATTTAGTGCAGGCTGCTGTGTCTAGGAAGAGCCCCTGCCAGTCTCCAAAGATGAGCCACCCCTCATTCTGAGCTCCCTTAGTTGTCACTGTGATCTGCTTCTTGGCCCTTGCAGAAGGGTAGAGTGAGGCCATTGCTGGAGCTCACCACATTTCCTCACCACCTCGGTCTGCTCATAGAATGACCTGTCCAGGTACTTGTCTGCTGACCCCCAGGGGCGATGCCTTCCTCATTATGCCCCCAGCACTGCACACAGGGCCTGGCATCCATTCGAAGCTACATCAAATCTGTTTAACTGAGCTTCTGAATTAGTTGTCATCAAGCTCCTGAATGAATGGGATGCAGACCGGTAAGTTTTGATGTGCTCAAAGGAAAGTTCTAGCACAGTGCTGCTTAAAGTGTAGTCCGTGGACCAGTGCCAGTTTGGAAACTGTTACTGGTCCGCAGTAAATAAGTAGTTCGCCCCAGAATGGATATCAGCACTCTACTTCCTTCACTGAGAAAGTCTTAACTACAAAACAAATACCAACTGAACTAAGCACTTTGCTTCGTTACATAGATTTACATTCTAGCAAGCTCCTAATCTCATCATGGACCAGTAACAAAGAGTTCATGGACTGGTTACTTCAAATAGCTCTGTTCTAGACTCTACAGGTGGCAAACAATGGCCTGTGGGCCAAATGCAGCCTGCTGCTTGTTTTGTAAATAAAGTTTTATCGGAGCACAGCCAGCTCGTTCACTTACTACTGTCTGTGGCTGTTTTCACATTGCAATGGCATGGGTGAATAATTAACAGAGATGGCAGGACCCGCAAAGCCTCAAGTATTGACTATCCAGTGTTACAGAACCAGGAGACTGCCACATTTTCTTCTGGCTCCAACCTTCTCCTTTGTGGAAGGTTCACGGGGGCAGCAGCCCTAAGCGGGGAATTCCCTGAACAGCAAGGCCAGCACGGCTTCTTACCATGGACTCATCCTCCAGCTCGGCCTCCTGGGGGGCTGTTTCGGGCTCGGGCTCTGGGTCCAGCTCCGCCTCCAGCACAGGCTCTGGCCCTGGTTCTGCCCCTTCCTCTTCCTCCTCCACCTTGGTCTTCTGAGGGGTCCCTGGTGGCTGAGGCAGCACCCTCTGGACCCAGCCCAACATCCTGACACCTGTAGGGGACAGCGTGCGCCCTTAGGCCTCCCCAGAGTGCTCACAGTAGCTCTCGCCCTCTGGAGGCAGCTTTTGTGGGTTACACATTTCCCTGCCCTCACATACGCCAACGTGTGTTGTAATTACACCTCCAGGCATTTACCTCTTAGAAATACTCAAGCCCGAGAACATACGTACGTGAATAAAGAGGTTGGTCACAACAGTGCTAATAGCAAAAGATGAAAAACGTCCAAATATCCAACAATAGGAGACTGGTTAGTGCCTAAATGTCCACCTATAAGAGGGGTACATATTAAATAAATTACAATACACCCAATGGGACATTGTGAACTATCATACAAAGTAGTCTATTTGAACTAACATGGAAAATTGTACATGCTCTGGACTCTAGTCACGAGCAGATCAGTTAAACTGCCTCGGTTTGCTGGTCTGTGCAATGGGCTATTATAAGGCCTACCTCGGGGACTGATTGTGAGGGTGAGATAATCCAGTAAGAACAACTCCTGGCACACACTGAGAGCTGAATAAATTGTGCCTGTGACCATTATTTGGAGTCGGGCAAAATGGCTTATCGTGGAATAATGACCTTCATGTTCAACATAATCCCATTATAAATACTTAAAAATACACTTAAGTAATATATAAGTGGAAAATCTACATTGTTTGGGATAAGACAAAATTAACCTACTTTCCTGATTTTAACTTTTTGCAGATAGAATGACAGGTAAGCCCCCTTTTCATGGTTTGCTGGGATATTTCAGCCCCACATTATATGGGGTCAATTTCGGGTGTCACTTGTTTTCGAGGAATGGGGAGCCCCTGCCCTCGTGATGATCCCTATGGGATGGCTGGGCCCAGGGGGCACCGCACAGGTCAGTGTGTGCATACTTGCAGCCTGGGAAGGGCCCTTCTGGGCCGACAAGGTGTGCTCCCCACTCCCTCAGACATGGGCAGCCCAGGCGTTGGTAGAATGTTCTGTGTCCTGCCTCTGCCAGGGACCCTGGGCCTGGGCCGTAAAGGGCAAGCACAGGGCCCAGGATCCCGGCCCAAGTGCCCAGCTCCCCGCAGCTGCCTGCTCTTCTATTCATGGCTCTGAATTCGGTCCCACTGTGGCCTCAGTGGCCCAGCTTCTCCTATGAGCATTTGGGTTGGAGGACAGAGCTCTGGCTCCCTCTCCAAAAAGGTGAACTTCGGCCAGACATGACCCCAGCCGGCCATAGGCGGCCTCACAACTCAAAGTGACCTAAGTCCTCCGTCCCTGCAATCACCCTCATCCTCCCGCCTGGCCCCAGTAAAAGTAAGTGTTTTCATCACCACCTTCAGCAAAGGCGATGGAGGCACAGAGAGGTCAGTAGACTTGCCCAGAGAAACACAGCCAGTCAGTGGCCACGCGGAGTTTACATTCAGGTCTGCCTGACTCGTGCCCCACATCGATCCCGGTGGTACTGCCACTTACTCTTCAGGCCAGTCCTGCAAACCCTCTCCCAGCAGGCAGTAATTCTGCCTCATGTTTCTGAACCTTCTGGAAATGAGTAGAGATGCCCTCCTCACTCCCGAATTTTCTTCTTCTCCCAGACTCAGCCATCTCCTCCTAGGTGGAGGCTTTGGCAAGTCCCTCCTACCTTTTGGCCATGTTCCTACCGACTCCACGTAGACAAGGGTGGCTCAGGCAGCAAGGGGCACCTGAGAGTAAAAGCCCGAGACAACAGTGGTGCTTGGGCCACCAGCCTTTCAGAATGTTCCGGGGAACTGGCAGAAATAGCGATCCCTAAGCCCCTCCAGGCTTCTCGTGGGCCCTAGGGCTGCCTTTCCCAGGCAGCCCTGAAGAGTCTGATGCACGTTGAGGGTTCAGCCCTGTGGGAAGGTGGGGAGAAGGAAGCCCCGGTTTCCCAGCCTTGCCCAGTTCTCCAAGTCTAAACATCTTTCTGGAAGGAGAGCATGGACCCCATAAGCAGTCCCACCGTCACTGCGCCGCCCCTCATCCTGAGTTACCTGCTCAGATGCCGACCACCAGCCGGAAGTGCCTTCTCCCTACGAGCTGGCCTCTCAGACGCAGGGGGATTAATTGGCTGTACGGGGCCAAGCTGCGTGCAAAGGATTATCAGGGGCCAAGCAGGGGTGGGGAGGTGGCGGTGGGAGAGAAGAGGTTGATGCCCAGGGAGCCAACAGTCACCCCCCAGAGGTCAGCAGGGATCTGGGCCCCAGGGAAGGAGCCCCCGGTGGCCCAGGTTTGGGGTATCATGTGTAGGCTCACCAGACGCACTGGTTTAAATGGGACAGAAAACAATGGTACTGTCCCGTTTCACACATGATGTCTGGGCAGCCTGCTGGCAACCTGGAGGCAGTGGAACCCCTGGGGAGCAGACAAAGTCGGATGGGCCTGGGGTGAGGAAAACGAACGGAGCTCAGACCTCCAGTTTGGATGGCTCTCATGGGCATATATATGGAGGGAAAGAAGCCAGACTTGGAAGACCCCAATGGTCCATGCATACAAAGTTCAAAAAGGACCAACTTAACCTATCTTGTCTGTGGCTGCAAACAAAGGTAGTAAAACTTTAAAGAGGAGCTGTGGTTATATTATACTCTGCGGCAGCAGAGCACTTACCTCTGGGGGTTGGGGGGAGCCCTATTTCTTGCTTTCTTTAGCCAGCATCTATTTTTTAAAAATGACTTGAGGTTTAATTTATATGCCATAAAAATTCACAACCCAACGATTTTTATTACAGTAGATTGCCTGAACTAGGCAACTAGCACCATCTAGTTTTAGAATGTGTCCAACACCCCATCACCCCCAACAAGATCCCTCGTGCTCTGTGACAATTTCTCCCGCTCCCAGCCCAACCCCAGGCAATCACTAATCGGCCTTCTGTCTCTCAGGTTTGCTGTTTGTGGACATTTTCTATATAAATGGATCATACAATACACGCAGAGTTTTTGTGTCTGATCTCCACTTAGCATAATGTTTTGGAGGATCATTCGCATTGTCGCACATCAGGTCTTTGTTTCTTTTGAATTCCCAAGAGTATTCCGTGTGTAGCTATACCACAGTCTGTTTATCTGTTCACTAGTCATTGGACACAGGTTCTTCCACTTTTGGGGCCATTATAAAGGATGCTGCTATGAATATCTACGTGCAAATCTGTGTGGACCTATATTTTCATTTCTGTTGGGAAGGTTCTTGGAGGTGGAATTGCTAGGCCACCTAGTCAATTTATGTTTCACTTTTTAAGAAACTGCTAAATGGTTTTGCAAAGTCATACCCTGTGTCCTGATTCTTGAGTGGTAGTTACACAGGGTCTCACTTTATAAATTATTGGTTACACTATTTATTTATGCATTTTTTGTGTTTTATCATATTTTATGACTTTTAAAAAGTTAATAAAATAAGCCTGGGGTGATGAATGGTGTCAACTCTGGGGAATTCTTCTGTGACGGACAGGGCTTGGGGATGCCACCCTGGGGCTCTATGGAGCACTGTAGGAGGAGCCACTAAAGAGCCAAATCCTACCGGATCTCACAGGCTTAGTTCCTGAGCAGGTGTATGCAAATCATGTGCCAATTTATGCAAACAAGTAAGGCTCTCCCAGGTTTCCTCACCTGGGGGAGGAGGTCCGTTTCCCACGATTATGACCAGGGTGTCAGGCATCCAGGGTTTTGGGGTAACTTTGATTTTCTGGGAATGAGAGATGGAGGCTGCAGGCCCGCAGGGTGCTGGGGATGATGTATCACTGGCTAATCGCTGACCTGCTGAGGACACCAATCTCTCTGATCCCCTTATGCTGACCCTGACTACTAGCCACAGCTAATCTCTACCCCTGTAGCCCCAAGGCCTGGTAGCAGAGAATACCCTCTTCCCTGAAGTTTGCAGGGAGGGGAGGGCCCTTCCAGCTCACAGATACCTCTCAAGGCAAGGCCTAAAATTCTTGCCTAATACAAATGGGCCAGAGAGAGTAACTAGTCCAGGATCACACAGCCTGTTCTGCCAGCCCTGACATGAACACCCTGGGGAGCCCCTGACCCTATCTGACACTTCCCAGCATGACGGACCTGTGCTGAGGCCCAGGAGACAGTAATTTTCAGGAAGGCTGAAGTGGGGCTGAGGGGCAGTGCACAGGACCCTCGGTGGCAGGCTCTTCTGGGCAGAGCCATGGTTGCCAGGGTTGCCGAGGAGCGGGTGCCCTCACAATCAAGTTGCAATGGGCATTATCTATGTAGAATGTTCCTTTATCCTCCTACTGACTCACGAGGCCCTGGGCCCTGGCCCATCTCCCTGCCTGTTCTCCCCACTGAGCAGTTGGAAGGGAAGACAATCCTTCTATGCCTGTGTACCTGGGGCCTGTGCCCTGCAGATGAGGTAGCATTGTGGGTGGGTAAGGGGAGGGGAGTCCTGCTCCATGCCCCATGCCTCCCCCTGCAGGCCCATACCCTGAGGCAGCTCCCTGTCCCCTCCCCGCTGCTCTGCTGCTCCTCAGTGGCCCTAGGTCCTTTCTCCTCCTGCCCTACCTACCGCCTCCCTCAGGGAAGGAAGCAAACTGAGTCAACAAATTCTCACTCAAGTTTAAATGGCTGAATGGCTCCTGGGAATAGCTGCTTTTTAAAGGGAGACGATGCGCAGCCGGCAATATTGTTCTAGTTCGTGTCTGTCTGTCTCTCCCCTCCTTCTCTGCCTCCCTGTAGATTTTTGAGTAAATGCCAGATGCCTTCGCTAAGACCAGAAGTCCACAACTAGTTACCCAGAGGCACGCTGGGCTAAATCTGAACCCACGTGCTGCTGCTGCTTCGTGCTCATTATTTAAGAAGAGACTCACATGCCACGTCTTTCAGACCGTTCCCTGAATACCCCAACCCCAGCTCCCCAAACACACGCACCCTGTACTGGCCCCTGTCAGAGCCCTTAGCACATCCTGTCTGTGCGTGTCATGTTGTCTGAATGTCCCTGCCATCACATGGGGCACTCCTGAAAAATAGGACCTGGCACACAGGAGGTGCTCAATAAATGTCCGGCCAGCGGTCAAGTCAGCACTGGCCGAGGTCGTGTCCCCACGTAGAAGGGTGTCTGGCTGGCCTGAGCCCAGGCGAGCCTCTTCATGCTCTCTGCTCCCAGCCATGGCCCGTGTCATCGACCTCGTTCCCTGGGAGGATGGCTGCACCCACGTGTACGCATCCCCGGCCGCCCTGCTCCCGATGGAGCCACGGCGCAACCAGTTGGCTGGTGTGAAGCAGCAGCTCTACCACCCGGCCCTGCCCAGCCTGCGTCGCATGGACATGGACTCCATCAGGGCCTGCTTGCCCGACGAGCACTGCCAGTCCACCACCTACTGCTGCAAAGGTCAGGCCACCCCACCTGCTGCGGCCGCCCTGCCCCTCTGAGCCTTTGGGGAAGGGGTGGGCAGTTCCGTGGGGAGAGTTCTGGAAGGTAAAAGCCGTGAGTGGCAGGTGGGAGCATTCAACGGGGCTAGTCCCAGCTCCGCTACTTTCTTTCCAGGGAACCTTGCAAGGTCTGAGCCTCTGTTTCCTTATCAGTAAAAGGGGGATGATAACGGGCCTTCCTCACAAGGCTAGTGTGAGATTAAGATGAGAAAGTGCAGGAAAAGCACTTCGAGTGGTGCCTGGTGTGCACTGAGCACGTCGTTCATGTTGTTATTGATGGAGAGAGAGCAGTGCAGAGGTAGTTATAGAGCAATAGTAACAATGTCTGCCTCGTCATCTGGAGAGGAGGAGACAGACTCTCCTCACATGAAAGAGGGGACCGTGGCCCAGGGAACCACCCTTCGGGGGTCAGGAAGCCTGCGTGTGGAGGTGGGGGTACACACAGGTTCGTTTCAGTACATTTACGAAGCACCAGCTTTGTGCCTGTCGCTGTACTGGGTCCACGGGGAAGCAAGGGTGATGGAGCTACGGGGAACAGCATGTGCAGAGCCTGGAAGGGAAAAGCTACACGAGGTGAGCGGTGTGGTAGCACCAGAGGAAAAGGTTTGTGGGGACAGCAAGAGTGGTGGCTGGGGACAAGGGCACCGTTCAGGAAGGGCCCTAATGCTAAGCTCAGGGGCTCAGACTTTTTCTCAGGAAGGAAATAGGAGCCTCTGAAAACTTTAAGCAGAAAAGAGACCTGAGCCTTGTAGGGGAGGTGGGTGGAGGGTAGCCCAGAGGGACTAGAAGAGGTGGATAAAGTGAGGAGGGCATGGTTAGGACACTGAGAGGGACTACAGTCTTTAAGAGTGACAGTGTCTTGGAAAGTATTTAGGAGATAAAATATGAATTTGGTACCAGTGTGGGCAGAGGGACAAGAGTGGAGAGTCCAGGACCATACCTGGTTCCAGCTCAGTGACAGAGGTGAGCATGTCACAGACTGCATAGAGATCGTCAGAGGTCCCACACAGGCCCCTGCAAGGCCAAGATGGAAAACACAAATGTGGGAAATGGATGAGGAAGCAGAGGGCAGAGAAGGGTGAAAGGCAAAGCAGAACCCCCACACCCACCCCTCCACAGGGGAGCACTCCTGAAAAACGGCCTGGCACACAGGAGGTGCTCAATAAATGTCCGGCCACTCTACCCCCACTGCTGTGTGGGAAGGGTCCACACAGCGCAGATCTTCCAATTTCCTGACTTCTCTTGGAATCTAGTTTTTTAGGGAAAGCTCGCTCTTGATTTGGCTATGTATTTTATTGCAAGTATATGCTTTAACAAAGGTAATAGTGTCAGGGGTTTAAAATTTGAAATGCTGTATCAACATGCATTTAACAAGTCTTACTCCTTCCTCTCCCCCACACCCACTCGCAGGTACCATGTTCTGTTTCTAACGTATCCTTTCATTGTTTTTGTTTTTGTTTTTGTTTTTGTTTTTTTCTGGTTAAGACATTGTTTTTTTTTAATTCAGTTTTATTGATAGACTTTTTGGGGTGACATCTGTTAGCAAGAATTACATAGGTTTCAGGCGTACAGTACCTTTCATTGTTTACTATTATAAATACAAACTGGTATTCCTTTGTTTGCCAACTTTTATTATGGACATATTCAAACATAGGAAAAGTTGAAAGAAGAATACTATGAATACCCATTACCTTCCACCTGCTTCAATTAATGTTTTGCCATATATGTTCTCTCTCTTTCTCCCTCTTTCACACACACACACACACACACACACACACGCACACACGCGCTTTAGCAAGCGGCTCCCAATGATATGAACAACCTCCTACGTGACACGATACCATTATCACATCTGGGAAAGTTAACAATAATTCCTTAACATCTAATACTCAGTCCATATTAAAATGTCCCTAATTACCTCCCCAAAATGTCTTTTATAGCTTAGAAAAACATTTCTGAAACCAGGATTTAATCTAGGATTGTGCATCACAACTGGTTGTTAGGTCTCTTCAGTCCTGGCCTGAAACAGTCTCCCAACTTCCCGCCCCCCCTCCATAATATTGACTTTTTATAGTTTAAAACAGTACATTGTAGACAGCCCCACAATATAGTAAACTTTAGGGTTTCCTTATGGTGGTGTTTACATTGATAATCTCTTTTCTGTATGTTAGAAGCTAGGTGTAGGGACTTGATTAGCCAGGTAAAATGTCGCTGGCCAGAATTTTCACCAGTGATAGATGCCATACTTGCAGGAGGCACAGAATGTCATTATTCCACCATTCGTGATGCTAAGTTTGATGACTTGGTTAAGGTGATAACCTGAATGCATATTCTTTTCTGCCTCCAAACATCTCAGCTTTATGCTTTAAAACAAAACGTAGCATGCAGCGTACACTCTTCTGCCCCTTAGATGGTTGTGCATCGAGAACTTGCTCTATTTGTTTTTGGTAGTTGCACGGTGAGGGTGTATCACAGTTTACTTCACCAGTCCTACCACGCAGACCCTTGAGTTGATTCCAATCATTTGCTATTAACAAACAACACTGGAATGGGTTAACCTTCTCCCCACACCATTTCCCAAATTGTGTGGTATCGAGTGGGATAAATTCCCAGAAGCAGAACTGTGGGGTCAATACAAACGAGTATTTGTAATTCTGATGGATGTGCCAATTGCTTTCCGTAGGCTCAAATCAATGCATACCTGCTCTGGCGACATACGGCGATGGCCCTATTTCCAGTAACAAACTTTTGGATTGTTTCCAATCTGATACAGAAAAATTGGTATCTTACTGCACTTTGAATACACATTCATCTTATTATGAATGAGGTTGAGTGCCTTTTCAGATGTTTAGGGGCCATTTCTATTTCTTGTGTTTGTGGTGAACTATTTAGGCATGTTGTTTACCCAGGAGCTCTTTCAATAGGGGAATTGCACCTCATCTGTAAAATAAGTGGAAATATTTTTCCCATGTGTCTTTCAACTTGTCATTTTGTTTTTGCCATGCAGAAGTTTGTTTTTATGCAACCAAAACTATTGCTCTTTTCTTTAAGGCTACTGGATTTTTTGAATTAGGTTGCTCTGGGGGAGTTCAAAAGTTGTCAAATATTTTCAAAAAGATGTTAAATCATTGTGAGCTAAACCTCTCCTGTGTGAGCTTGCGACTGCTAGTGAGACGACGGACCTCTTGTCCTTTTCTCTTCCTTTCTCAGATGACTTCGACAATGCCCACTTCACACTCCTCGGCGTTCCCAACAAACCCCTGCAGTGCTTGGTGAGTGTCCTTTGCCCCTGGCCCTGGTGTGCTCAGCGGAGAGAGTAAAGGCCCCTCCTGCACGCAGCACTTAGCACCTCAGGTTCGGGGCTCTCCTCCACGCACCTCCTCAGGTGCCGCCTGGGGACCCCACCCCCTTCCCATCTCCACCAGGAGCTTCAGGCGCCCCTAGGACAAATGGGCCACCGGTCTGCTCCGGCTTCCCGGGCGGTCTGAGTCGGCCCTCCAGGCCCCTGCACCTACCCCCGCGGCCCTGATTCCCATCGCCCTATCAGGACATCACCGCAACCGGCCGGAGGCTCCGCGACAGGTACCGCGAGGGAAAGCTGGCGCCCATCGCACCGGGCATCCACCGGGTCAACTGGCCCTGCTTCACGCGCGCCATCGAGGACTGGTCCCGTTTTGTGTCCTCGGCTGGCGAGTTCAAGCTACCCTGCCCGAGCAAGAGGGGTCAGTCCACCGGGCGGGGAGGATGACCTGGGGCGGGAAAGGTAGCCGAGCCGCAGGGAGCCTGGACCTGGGACCCGGAGCGCTGGCTGCGGACGGGGGCATCTGGGGTGAGCTCCCGCAGGGACAAAGCGGGGAAGCTGAGGCTCAGCGGAGAGGGAGGGGCTGAGCGGTACGGGGGAACGTGGAGGCGACGCTCGTCTAGCAGGGAAGGCGGGGACCAAGTCCCGCCGAGTCCTGGGGAGGAGGCTGAGCGCAGGGTTGGTTCTGAGACCCGCCAGGCAAGCTCCAGAGGCGGGGCTCGTTCTGGCAGAGCAGCGGAGGCGGGACAGAGGCCCGGGGCCGGCGTGGGGCGCGGCTTGACCCAGGGGAGGGGCTCGGGTAGAGCGGGGACGCGGCCTGCTGCCGGCCAGCGGGTGCGAGGAAGGGGCGCTGTCTCCGCAGTGGAGAGTTTCAGCGGCTACGCGGTGCGGCACTTGAAGCCGGAGGTGACCCAGAACTGGCGGGTAGGAAGGGCTGCGTGCTGACGCGTCTCTGGGGGCCCGGCGGGTGGAGAGGAGGAGCCACTAACACGGGGTGGAGTGTGGGGAGCAGGGGAGGAACCCCAGAACAGGGTCTCCCTCCAAGGGAAAGGGAAAGCCAAGGGAAAGCCAAGCTCTCCCTCCAAGAGCGCTGTGTGAGGCGTGGGCAGGAGGTCCGTGACCCCCTGGCTCACGGACCCTCCCCCCATCCCTCTCGCCTGCCCCAGTACTGTCTGAACCAGAACCCCAGCCTGGACCGCTACGGACAGAAGCCCCTGCCTTTCGATTCCCTGTAAGTGACGCCACAGGCTTCGGGTGCCCATATCGGAAGGCCCAGCGCACACCTAGTGGCCCTTGAAAATATGAGACCTGGGAAGAACTGTTTGGCTCCACTACACCACAAGAAAATGGCATTTTCAAAACAAATAATGTTTAATTCCTACCAAATGGAGCACCCTGTCATCCTATCCCTGGCAACTTCACCCCTCCGGGGTAGAGACGTTTCGGTGGGGCGACGGTCCTTCTTGGTGGCGTGGGTCTCCCGCGTGGGTATAGGTTCGCTGAGAGTGTCGCGCCTCCCCATCTCGAGTTCACCCTCCTCCCTCTTTCGCAGGAACGTTTTCCGGCGCTTCGGCACCCACTACAGGTAGGGGACTGACTCCGCCCCCGCCAGGCCCCTGGCCACGCCCCCAGCCGTCCGCCAGCCCGCGGTCCCGGGCTCCCGGGCTTCTCCGGCTCCCGGGCTTCTCCGGCCCCGCGCGGCTCGCGGGACCTCGCGAGGGAAGCTCCAGGGCATTGGTGTTTCTCCTGGGTGATGTCGGAGGACGACAGCTGCTTCCCTTCGTGGAGATCCGCACCCGGCAAAAGCGCAGGCCACTGGGAGGTGGGGGCGGGGGGGGGGGGGGCGCTGTGCGCCTGAGTAGGCCCAACCCATTTTGTTCCAGACTAGGCCCAAGGTCAGGGCGGGGGTTACCTGGGAGGAAAGCAGGGGCCGGAAGAGTAGAAAGACATGTAAGAAACATGATGGAGAGAGAGCCAAGACTCTGCCTTCCAGGATGCGGAGAGGTGGTTAAGAGCCCGAGCTAATGTTCCCAGCTGGAATGTGCAAAATATTCAATCATCTTCCTAAACCTGGCCACCTACCATCTCTCCAGCCCCATCGTTACACGTCAGCAGTCTCCTGCGTGTGACCCAGCACAACCAAGGGTCCACACCTTTGCTTGTGTTGTTTCAATACCTAGATGATCCTTCTGTCCCTGAGAAACTCCTCATTCTTTACAGCCCAGTTCCATCCTCCTGGAAGTCTTCCCTGACCCTCTGCCTCTTCCCTCCAGCTCAGGCCCCATCCAGTTGGTCACCACACATGCATCCCTACCTGGTAGCACACAGACAATTGCGTTGTCATGACTGACGCAAAGCTTGATTGAAAAATGAGTAAAGCAGTGCATGTTGGGGATCAGAGGGAGATAAAGATGAGGCAAACTGGGCGGGTGTCTTGAAAGTCAAGCAGAGCAACTGAAAATATATCACAGGACATAGGGAGCCATTGAAGGCTCTTGGGCCATAGAGTCAGGGTGGAAGCTGTGTTTTCAGAGGCTTCAAGGCAGGAAGGTGGGTTTTAGGGGGCAGTCTAATTGAAAGACTGATTTTTCCCAGGACACCCTGGAGGCCCCTACCTCACCCCTGTTTCTCTACACAGTCGTGTCAACTACCTGACCCCCTGGTATTAATCACTGAAAAGGAGGCTGATCCCCAGACTGCCAGACCATGCCACCTCAGGTTCCCCATCAGGACAGAGGATATATGATGGCACCACCCAACGCCCTAAGAGTTCCTGACTGGAAATAAAGCTAATGCTCCCACAGGGAGGCACCAGGCTCGTGTGTGCGTGTGTGTGTGTGTGTGAATGTGTTGCAGAGGCTCTGAGAGGCTCAAGACCTCAGGATGATGATGTCTTACCCTTCCTGCCTGCTACCAACTCCTGGAGGACAAGTGTGTGTGTTGGGGGGGTGGGGGGGCTAAAGAAAGATATCCAGTGACCTCAGGTAGAGGGATGAGAATCTAAGCCCCAAGGCCCAGCTGAATCTTTTCCTTGTTTGTGCCCCTGTCCCTTGCTTGCAGGCCCACAACCAAGCCCCCTTCACTTGATTCTCTGACCTTAAGCCCTAAACAGAAGGAGATTCAAAGGGATTTTGAGACATGTCTTTCATACCAGTGTACTCTGGAAGGCTTCCCTGAGAGGTGCAGGCAGGCTCTGGCCAGGGCTGTGACCTCTTTTACCTGTGAAGCAGCAGAGTGAAGAAGTACGATGAGGTGCCTCAAGGCCACTCAGAGAAGTTTCCTGCTCCCCAAGGCACCACCAATGAACATACCATGTAACCAAAAAGCTGTCTGGCCTATCCACATAGCTTCAGGACTGCCGTCGCCTGCCCACCAACCTCCAGAAAGGAAGGCATGATGTCCCAAAGACAGCCATGGCACTCCTGGGCCTGGTCCAGAGTAACCCCCTCAGAGAGGCTAAGGAAGGGTGTCTGTGACTTGGTTAGGAGGTTAGAGCCACAGCATCAGCACTTTGCTCCTGCCTGGACCTTGCAGATATCCCACCCAGACCCCACCTGTGGGCAGTCTGCAAGGACAGACCCGTATCAGCAAAATAGCCACCAAGTTCAAGAACTGTTTAAACAAGACTTCCGGTGCTAGGTCTGGGGCTGCAGGGATCCATGAAGCTTCTGAAATCATGTATAAAACTGGTCCACCCACATGTGCATTTTCCATGGAAAGGCTCTTTGTTTCTATCTGATTCTCCGGAAATTCCGTGCCCTCAAAGGTTAGAAACAAGAAGGTTCAGTTGTGTTGTCTGATATGCAGACAAAGCCTGCCTGACAGATTCAAGGCGATTTTAATGTCCTTTAGGGGTGGAGGTAACAATTACCCTCATACCGAGGTGGAGGAACAAAGGCAGGAATGCAGGCCAGGGTAGGGATGGACACAGACACACACACACACACACACACACACACAGTGATCAGGGGACTCACTCCCACAGCCCCTTCCCACATGGCCCCTCCCTGTGACCTTTCTTTAGGGTCTTGAGGAGGACTGAGCATTCGGCTGGAATCTTTGCAGATTGGCTAAAGATCAGTAATATTGGTTGAGGCTTTTCCTGGAGACGTGACCTTCAAGGAACAAAGAAACTGCCTGCTTGAGGATGGGATGTGGGGCTTATCACAGGGAGCCTGGCCCAGGCAGGGAGGCCCTGGGCAAAACTCCAAGGCCTGAGCAGCCCCTGGTCCTGCCTGAGGCCTGTTCTTGGGAAAGAGGAGGCTCGGTGCTGGGAGGTCCGGATGGAGGACTGCGGACCAAGAAGGCCCTCGGCATGGCGTCTGTCCACGGAGGCCTAGGCTCGTTATGGAGCTGCCTCCGTACAGATGGGAGGACAGAGCACAGCAGCTTCCACCCCTCAAGGAGCTGAGAGCAGGCCCAAGGGTCGGCCACCCTACCCTCTCTGCCTGCTGAGGAGCTTTCCTGTTCCCTGGGCCAGACCCAGTGCTAGCACCAGTCCCGGCCATTGTTCCCTGCTTCCTGGCCAGCAAAAAATGGATTGGAGCCAGAGCCCCGGGCTTCAGTGGCTGGAGCTGGAGGCCTGCAAGGTTCAGAGCCCAGGGCGGTCCTGGCCCCCACCGCCCATCCCCAACCTGGCCCACCCGGCCAGCCCCCATAGTTCCAGGCCACCGTCATCACTAACTGGCTTTGGACAGCCCCCGGACTTCTCAAGGGTCAGCACAAAGGGAAAGTTTAGGTCTGCCCTGCCCATCTCATAGAGATGGTAAGAGGTTCAGATCAGCTGGTGGATGGGCAAAGTCTTAGAACGGGGTACTGGAGGTGGGGAGAACCCCAACATTCAGGTGGGCGAGCTGGGCTGGTTCCTCCCGCCTCTGCTCTCCCACAGCTCTGCCTTCCCGAAGCTCACTCATGCCAAACACGCCACACAGGTCATCTCGCTATGCCCTCACCCTATTCCCATAAGAAAGCATTACCGGCTCCATTTCACAGATGAGGGCAATGAGGTTCAGGGAGGTCTGACAACCTGCCCAAACCCTTGTCACCGATGAGTGGCAGAGGCAGGACCTCCCAGGTCCTGCCTCTTCTCTTCCTCCAGGGCAGGCTCTGGTTTTCCACTGGGGCTGACCAAGCGCTCATGCTTCTTAGTCCCGTTCCCCAGCTTCAGCCCAGCTCCTTTGCAGGGGCCGTGGTTAAACCCCAAGGGATCAAGAGGGATCAAGCAGCTGCAGGGCCATTTCCGAGGGTCCCAGGTGTCCTGCCGTTGGTGCTGTCAGCATCTTCACAGCTTCCCCACCAGGACCTCCATACATGATTTAATTCTCACAACAGCCAACCTAGGCAAGGGCTGACCTCCCATTTTAGAGACAGGCAACTGAGTCCCAAAGAGGGAGTTCCCAGAATGACTTGCCCCAAAGTCACACAACCAGAACGTTCAAAACTCAACATTCGAACCCAGCCTGTGTCCCGCTCCCAAGCCTGCACATCTTCTCCCTCTCCATGTCCTACCACCCACTGTGGAAGAATGACCAGAACACGCCGTGCTCTGGTGTGTGACAGCTGATGTCTTTACTTCTAAAGCATCCATTGGACTCACTATATATTAACATCAAAAGGGGCTATCTAAAATGGAGTCATTCTTTTTAAAAATCCATATTCTCACATTTTCATATAAGATCCAAAATGACATGAAATTAACTATACAGTGTTATGAATAGTGTAACTGCTTTTAGAAAGCAAAATGAAAAGAAAAAATGAGCAGTTGGGACTGTTGTCAGCCTGGCGTCCGTGTCTTTTGAGGCATTGTGACTAGGAGCCAGCCCCGAGGGGAAGGGCCAGCCCCTCTGCAGGCACAGGAAGCAAACCCCGTCAACAGAGGCGGCGGATGTGCACGGTTCAGCGTTCTTAGGTATGATGGGACAAGGCAGGGCCACCTGCTCCTCTGGGTCTTTGGTGCACTGATTAAAGTCTTTTAAGACCCATTACCAGGGAAATGGGCTGGAAGAGGGCAGGATCAGGGCTGGGTTCAAAATCATCAACTTGACAATAAAGGTTCTCTTCAAGGAGGGTACCGGCCACCCACTGACATCAGTCGACTCCATCCACCTACTGATTTCCTTAATGACCCTCTTCCTCCACCTGCTCCCTATGCCCTGGATGCCCTGGACACCGTCAGCTCTATGAGCCCTGTGGGCAGCCACAGACCTGGGGGACCCTAGGAGGACCCAAGGGAGAATGACCTTGGAAGTAGCTGGATGTTGTCCAGGGTATCTTGGCAATGCAAGATGCCTGGGTTCCAGGTCATCAGCCAGCCTGATGGAGGAGGGTTCCCACGGGCAGTGTGGGCCCTGTGCAGTCAGAGGCCACTTACACAGTCCTTTCACCTTCCCCACCCTGGATACCCAGGCTTGGTCTTGGCCCTGAAGCCTGGCTGGGAGCTGACTGGGGTCATGCCCTTGACACTTTGGTTCACATAATTCAAGAGGGGAAAATGCTTGCATCCATGGACTTGTCCCTGTTTCCTCCCAGTACCGGGTGGTCTAACAATCCCCTTCTTTCTCATCAGCAGTTATGTCTGGCTGAGAACCTATTTCCACCTGAGCTTGGAACCACACGCTGCCAAGGTGGGAAGGGTGTTTCCAAAATGCTGGGATGAGACCTTGGTGCAAAGGCTGCCTTTCCTTCTTTCCCTGTGGGTGGCACTGTCCTGGCTGGGCACTATCCCTGGCTAAGGGTGTCACAGGAGAATTCCTCTGCCCCCTCCCTAACAGCTAGGCAGATTGCTCCCAGGCAGACCCAGCCCACAGACAGGCAGCCCTCCTGTAGTCTCACCTGTCAGAAACCTGGAGGATGCATTGCCCCTGGCTGGAGCAGACAGGCCTGTGGCTCACAGTCCACCCTCCTGGTCTCCAGGACTACATCATGAAGCTAGCCTTTTCCCTCAAACAGAAACTGGAAGGGGGATGCCCTACACCCAGCTCACCTTGGAGGTCCAGCCCTTCTACCAGGCCCTACCATGACTATCCTCTTTCCAAAACCATCTGGTGTCTAACTAGGCTGTAAGGTTGGGGAAGGTTGGACTGGCACTAACCCCTCCTTGGGGTAGAGAGAGGCCACTTGACTTCCAGTTTGGTTCCAGGCCCCCAGAGACAAGGAAGGCTGATGGTTCTCAAGAAAGCAAATCCTGGAAGGGGAAAGAGGTTTATGGAATCAAGACCAGCCACAGCAATCTGGCTCCCCCACCTCCAGGCTGGTACCAGGAGTGCCAGCCGCCCACCCCCCACCTGCCCAGTGCCCTTCTGTCTTCATGCCCAAGGCCTCAGAACCCCGAGCTGGGTGAGGGCTTCGGACAGGGGACTGGGCTGGGTCTGGTGGGGGCCGCGCGGGGACTCACGGCAGGCAGGCGGCCACCTGGTAGGCACCCTCGGCAGCGGCGGCAGCGGCGCTGTGCTGCGCGCTATGCTCCTGCAGCAGGGCCACATCCAGGAAGCGCTCGCCACACCACACACACTTGAACTGCTGCTCCCGGGCGTGCACGCCCTGGTGCTTGTTGAGATGCTCGCGCTGCTTGAAGGCCTTGTCACAATTGGGGCACTTGTAGGGCTTCTCGCCAGTGTGCACACGCCGGTGCCGCTGCAGGTCTGATGCGTACTTGAAGCGCTTCTCACAGTCCGGGCATTTGAGCGGCTTCTCCCGGGCTGGGTCGCAACGGTGCTGCACGAACTCTGAGGACGAGAAGAAGCGGCGCTCGCACAGAGTGCAGCGCAGGGGCTTTTCCGCTGCCGAGCAGTGGGCCAGCTGGTGCTTCTGCAGGGCCGATGCCCGCTTGTAGGCCTTGTTGCACACCGGACACTTGAAGGGCCGCTCGGCCGCGCCCGGCAGGCACTTGTGCCGCAGTAGCTCAGCCGACTGGTCAAAGCCCTTCTGGCACACAGGGCACTTGAAGAGGGTCTCCAGAGTATGCACGTGCTGGTGGTAGAGCAGGTGGCTGGGCTGCCCGAAGCCCTTCTCGCACAGGCCACACTTGAAGGGCTCCTCTGTCTTGTGCGTGCGCCGGTGCCGCATCAGAGCGTACTGCTGTTTGAAGCCCATGGGGCACAGGTCACACTTGAAGGGCCGCTCAGCGCTGTGCGTGCGCTCGTGTTGCCGCAGGTCCGACGGCCGCTTGAAGGCCTTCTGGCATTCCCCGCAGCGGAAGGGCCGCTCACCGCTCGGCGTGCATGGGTGCTGCAGCAGCTCCGATGACTCCTTGAAGTGCAGCTCGCACACATTGCAGCGAAACAGGTGGTGCTCGCCCGAGTGTGCGTACATGTGACGTACCAAGTGCGAGCGGTGCTTGAAAGTCTTCTCACAGACTGCGCATTTGTAGGGGCGCTCGGAGCTGTGCGTGCGCTTGTGGTGCACCAGGTGAGATGACTGGCTGAAGCTCTTGTCACATAACGTGCACTTGTACGGCTTCTCACCTGTGTGGATCCGCTCATGCCGTGAGAGCTCTGACAGGTGCTTGAAGGGTTTCTGGCAGATGGGGCAGCTGTAGGGCTTATCGGCCTGTTCAGCAGGGGCGACAGCAGGTGGCGGGGTCGCTGGGGGCAGCGAGGGGGCCGCAGTGGCCACTGACTCAGCCACCTCAGTGGGCTTGTAGGTCTTCTCACAAATGGAACATTTCACGAGGCCACCGGTGCCAGTGTGCGCGCTGTGGTGCTGCGCCAGCGAGGTGAGAAGCGAGAAGCCCATCTTGCAGACTCCACAGACAAAAGGCTTCTGTTCAGCCTGTACACACTGGTGCTCCAGCAGGTCAGTGGCCTGGTGGAAAATCTTGAGACACTGCGTGCACTGGAATGAGCGATCGTGACCTGCCAGGCACTGGTGCTCATGTGGGCTGGACAGGTGTGCCAGGTCATGACCGCACACACCACACTTGGGGCCCGGCTCGCCTGCTGCCTGTAGGGAGGCATGCTGTGGGGGCTGCGGGGGCTGTAGGCCCTGGTCGGGCTGTAGGAGTATGCCATAGACGGCACAGCCCAGGGGGTTCTCAGCCGTGCCCGGGGGCAGCGCATGCTCCGCTAGGGCTGGTGGTGGCTCTGCGTGGTGCTGAGGCTGCGGCGGCTGCGGCTGCTGCGGCTGTGTCTGCGGCGGCTGCTGCCAGCTTTCTGACATGCTTGGGAAGATGAAACTGGGTTTGGAGAGTAATGGCTTCAGTTTCCCTGCTTAAGGTGGCTCAACCCAGAGAGAGAAGTTGCCTGAGATGAGGGATGAACAAGGACCTCAGACAAGGCACCGAAGGACTGGTCAGACAGCCCAAATAATTAGCCAAGACAGACTACAGGGCTCTGCCTACAGGATGGGGGCTCTTCAAGGCAGGATGCCAGCAATGTCAGGGAGGCTCTGCCTTCCTGGATGATGATTCTGTGAGAAGAGAGAAATCATGAGATTGAGACAGGGACACACAGCTGTTCCCTGGACCCTCTCCCTGTTCTACCTGCACTTGTTGCACTGACATAAACCACACAGGGAGGAGAGAGAGGCTCAGGGCTGAGAGAGCTGCTCCCTTCACACACTATCAAAGAAGTCTGCTGGCAGCTCATCTCCAGCAAAGGAGATGGTGGCTGTCTCCATAGCCACCTACCCTCAGTTCCCCCTCCCTGGGCCCAGGCATCTCAGCCTCTTAGTGCCAACCCTTTTTAATAAGCTGTCTTACAGGTGAGAGTCTGGGTTGATCTGCCTACGACACAACGAAGTCACAAATTCTGTTCATGCTCCACAAAAAGAAGGAGGGAAGACTGACCAGTTTGGGCCATGGTGTCTAAAACAGTAATTTCAGCAACTTAACTTTTTTTTGCAAATAAATTCTTACTTGGAAGCCCAATATATAAGACAGATAAAAGCAGAGAGGCTCTGGTTGAGGCCTCCCTGGGGCCTGCCAGCTCCTTTCCCGTTGCTGCCGTGAGTCTCAACTTAGGAGAACAACCTGCTGGGTCTAAGAGGCCAGGCTTCCCAGATCCGAGGGCCCAACAACAAACAGCCTTAGTTAGTCAATATTTAAAACAATGACATGGAACCAGGGACCATCTCAAAAATCTTCTCCTGTGAGGGGCTGGCATCTCTCTCAACTATTCTCCAGTCCCCCACCATCCTGACCATGTGCCTGTTCTCCCTCCACACAAGTATTGAGGAATATAACCCATTGCATGATGGGGGTTAGATGATAAGTCCACAAACCCACCCGTCCTCAAAATCTACACAGCAGAACTTCTCCACTCTAGTGATGTCCCGGAACACCAAAAAAAAAAAAAAAAAAAAAAAAAAAATCCTGCATCCTCTGAATTTGACCGTGTCAAGGCCCACAGGAGGACATAAGCAATTATGAGTTTGCCTCTGTAATGTGGGCAGTCATATGCTAACCACAGAGTATGTCTCTTCACCTGTCCTGAGACAACCCTGTTCCCTTGCTCTGTAACAAGCTGTAACATTCCAGAATCAATGGAAGATAGGAAGACCACACAGCCCAAGCAAATCTCTAACTCACCACTTTGTGGCAGCATAAGGTAATGACAGAGAGAGGGAGGAACTTTTAGAATCAGATGTAACTCACTTTCAGGTTCCCAGCTCCTCTGCCTCTAACACTGAAAAGTTTCTAAGTTTTCTCCTGAGGGAAAGGGGACAAGGAAAGGGACAGCTTCACAGGCCAGCCTGGCCTCTAACTGTTCTGCCAGAGCAATATAAGAGTCAGGCTAAAAGTTGTCATTCTCACCATCTTCCACGAAGGGAAGGAAAGGAGCCGCTGCACTGCTCTGGGTGGAGGCAGCAGGTTGCATGAGCAAGCAGGTGCCAAAGCCTCACCAGGAAAGAGAAGCGGGGCTACTCTGAGCGCAGTGTAGGTCCAGCTGCGCCAACTCAACTTTATTTTTCCGGCATGAATGGTTGCCAGACACAAGGTCCCTGACCCCGGGCCCCCAGTTCCACTGCCCACCATGCCCCCCCTCCCCCGCAAGAAGGTGCAGCCAGACGGCCGCCTGATCACTCCGCAACGAGGAGAGACTAGGGTAAGGGAGGCAAGGGTTGGCCCTCACCTGCACCCCACCCCTTCCCTTCTTCCTTCCTGGAACACCAAGTGAAAGCCGATCACCTCCCCGTGGGTACTGCCCGCAGGCCCAGCTGGGCTGCCTCCTGTCAGCCCTCGCCGGGAATGGCCAAGACGCTGCGACCCGACTGCGGGTCCCGCGGGCGACTGGGCCAGAGGAAGGCCCCGGGGCCGGCGGCCGAGCCTGGGAAACGGCTGCGCATCGAGGACAGCCGGGGCCGCCCCGGAGCTCAGAGGCCTCGGGTCAGGCCACAGGGTTGTGGCGGGGGGGGATGGGGGGACGACCGGACCCGCTGGGGAAGGGGTGCGGCGGGCGCGGAAGTGGTCCCCAGATGCGGTCCCGGGAGCCCCGCCGCTCACCTGCTCCAGACCACCCGCGGGGTCAGGCGCGGGGCGAGTAGCGACCGGTTGCTCTCTCGGCCGCCCCTTTATTACGGCACCATCGGCGGCGGCGCGGCCTACGCGCGCTGCCAATCCCCGACCTCGCGTAGCGGCGGCGGCCGGCCCGGGGGCGTGGGACGGGATAGCAGCGGCTGGAACCGAGGAAGCGACGTGCGCAGCTGGGATAGCGGGTCCAGGTGTAGGAGCGCCGGGAGGGCAGGCGGACCGACCGATGGCCTTGCAGAGACCGGAGGACAGGCAGGCGCGCGGGGGCCAGAGAGGCGGGGCCGGAGGAGGAGCGGTAGCTGGGGCGGCGGCGGCTGCAGGAGGAGCGGACCGCGTGGAGCGAGGCCGCCCCCTGCCGGGGACCCCGCGGCCGGGCCGGGCCAGGTCGGACAGCCAGCTGAGCGGGGCAGTTCTCCAGTCGCCCGGCCAGCACGCCTCAGCTGACTCAGGGAGAGCGCTCCACTTACGACCACCCTCCTCGGTCTTAGAGGAAAGGGCTCTCGGGGCCCGCCCCCCGGGCCGACTCTGCACGTCCGACCCCTGCACCTGAGAGGAGTGGCCTCCTAGACACCCTGGTCTTCTGGAAGTGACACGCCTCTGACTGCTCAGCTTGCTCGGACTTTGGGCCGGCTTGAGTAGGGGGCTCCGCGACCTCTGATCCCGACTGGGCCTCGAGGGCAGGAATCTCCGCTATGTCTAGTGCGCTGACCGCCGAACCAGGGACCATCCGTAGTTGGGAGGTCTGGTCCCAGGTGGCTGCAGGCAGAGCCTCGGAGAGAGAGGTCAGCGCCCGGAGTGATCTGTGAAATGGGCACACGGAGGCTGGAGGGTACCAAGAGCCTCCGGTTGCCTCCGGGTTGCCCTCAACAGGCAGTGAGTGGCAGGAAGCGTGGTCTCCGCGAGTAGTCTTTGCTGGGTCCTGTCGGGCCCCGCCCCTCCAGGCTCCGCCCCGAGACGGCGCTAACACAGGTTCCGCCCCCAAGAGGGCACTTCCGGCGCAGCGGAATTCCGGGTGTGGAGTGTGGTTGCCGCTGGCCCGCCTGTTGTTTTAAAGGAAACCCCATGAGTGCGGCGCCCCTGGTGGGCTACAGCAGCAGCGGCTCGGAGGATGAAGCTGAGGCCGGGGCCCAGGCCCTGCTGGGGGCTGGAGGCCACCCTTGGTGAGGAGCGAGGAAGTCTTTCAGGGGAGAGTGCGGTTTCGCGTGAGACCCCCAGCAAGGACCAGAGTGTCAGCGGGAGGGCGGGAGGATGCGTAGGGGAGGGGGCGCAGTGAAGGAGCAGGGGGAAAGGAGGATGCAGAGGACACTCCTGGACAAAGCCCCAGAATGCCCACCCTCCCTGGCTAGGCCAAGTTTAGGAGAAAGGAAACGGGTTCGGGTCCAGCCTCTGCCGCTCTGTCGATTCTATCTCCTGGCACTCATCACTGTATCACCTAGGTCTGTTTCCTCATTTAGCACAGTTACAGTATTAATAGCTAAAGCGTTGGACAGTTATTCATTCACCCAATAAATAGTCATTGAGCACCCATTCTGCACCAGGCTGAGGACTGGGGGCCCAGCAGTCCTCAACCATGGAAGTCTCTTAGTGGAACCCCCTTTCTTAAGTGCCAAGCCTGGTGCTTGCTGCGTGCTTTTCAAGTAGTATCTCCGTTGATCTCACAGTCACGCTGTCAGGTAGAAGTACACTTTTCCAGTTAAGGAAGGTGAGCTCTGAACCGCACATTGCTGCCTGCTCAGTTGATTCCCAGGAGGACCATGCTCCCTTTTCAGGTCTGCCTCTCAGAGTCCCTGGGAGATCCCAATGAGACAATACTGGGGAAAAAGCATTGTGGTTCTCTTATTGGCACCTGGTGGGAAATAGATGCACAGTTACCCTGTGCAAGCGGTTATAACTTTTCTTGTATGTACAGAGGTAGAGAATGCTCAGAGGATAAACGGGCTTGCTTTCTTTTTCTCTCTCGCAGTGGCCAGAGCCCCCTTCCTAGCCAGAGGTTGCCAGTACCGGACAGTGTGCTGCAAATGTTCCCAGGCACCGAGGAGGGGCCTGAAGACGACAGTGCAAAACATGGAGGCCGGGTGCGCACCTTTCCCCACGAACGGGGCAACTGGGCCACCCATGTTTACATACCATGTGAGTAATGTGTGGAAGACAAGTGGCTGAGCCTGACAGGTGCCTCTTCATGGGAGGAAGCTGACTTCAACAAAAAGGAATAAGCCAGAAGCATCTGACACTGGTGGTGGGAAAGAGCTCGACTCAGCAGAGAGAGAACAAGGTTCAGGAACTGGAGAATTTTACTATTAGTTGCAGTTTTCAAATCATTGCCTGAAATAATTTTTAGTAACCCTAAGCATAATGTTCTCCCTACTCGTGAGGAGCTGACCAAGGGAGGTTCTAGGGCAGAGTATCATGGCCATCCCAGAGTGCTGCTGCAGTTGGCACTTGATTTCTAAGAGGGCCTTAGGTGTGCTGGGTTCAAGTCCCACCCCAGCCCTAAAAAGTGAGTGGTAGGCAGAAAATAGAAAATGCCCAAACTTTGGAGTCAGACCTTACTCCACTACCCACTACTCTAGGTACTCTTTAGTAAGTTACTGGACTTTTCAGGCCCTCAGTTTCCTAATTTTTAAAATGGGGTAATAGTATTAATAATACCTATCTCTTAGGACTTCTGTGAAGATTAAATCAGATAATCTATGCAAGTTCTTAGCACAGTACACAGAGGAAACGATGGCTTTTAGTAGTTTGTGTTAGGTCAAGTAAACTCTTGGAACCTTTATTTCCCCATCCAGAGGATGGGAATAATTCTCTGCATCACCTACTCACCAGGGCATCTGGGCAGATTGAGTAACTTGCTGTGTATGAGCAGACTGTTAACCATGCAGCGCTAGTCACATGTTTGGTAAAAAGTAAATATGTGAACATTCGATGGTTGTCATTGTCGTGTTCTATGTCTTTGTGAAAAATTGGGAGCATGCTAAATTTCTGTGAGGAGATTCTAAGTGTAATAGGAGGCTAGTTAAAAGTAATTCAGTATTTTTCATGATGGATTACGATGGAGCTGTAACCATGATACTGAGAGAAAGGATGTCCAACATGTAGTTGTAAATGAAGAAACTAGTAGAAGAACACTTTGGATGGTATGCGCTTATCTCTTTTAACAAATAAAATATGTACCTTAGAATATGCATTGAGAAAAAGTTGTGGAAATAGGCAACCACGTTTTATAGTGTTTATCTCTAGGACAGTGGCTTCAAAGTGGGGTGTATGTAACCCGGGGAAAGGTCAAGATGATCCATTAGAGTATGGAAAGAAAAGTATTAGGACTTTTGTACGTATATCTTTTAATCTCATCCTTTTAAATTCTGTTCTTGAGAGTGTACATTTTATAACACATAATTTTATAGAGTAGCACACATTCGTAATTTATGCAGGGGCCCCTGTTTCTCCTTTGCAAAGGTCTCTTTTCCTTGAATTCTTTCTGAATAGCATATGCGTGTTATGTCTATAACCAGAAATACATATTAAAATTACTAGAATACATAAATATAGGGTGCTGTCAAAATAATTTTCCTCTAAAGCCCAGAGTAAAAAGGGCTGTTGCCTTCTGGGCTTCTTCACTCAGCCACGCCACCTTGGCTAAGAGAACAGCCCACCTCTTCTCTCTCCCCCTCCAGATGAAGCCAGAGAGGACTTCCTGGACCTCCTTGATGCGTTGCTGCTCCATGCCCAGACCTACATCCCCCGGCTGGTAAGGATGGAGGCCTTCCACCTCAGCCTGTCCCAGAGTGTGGTTCTGCGTCATCACTGGATCCTCCCCTTTGTTCAGGCTCTGAAAGACCGCATGGCCTCCTGCCAGAGGTGAGTCCCAAGTGTTCCCCTCTGCCTCTCATCTCTCTCCCGTCCAAGGGTCCTCTTCCACTCCCAAACTACTGTGGGCATGTGGGTGTAAGTGTATGACTCCAACAAGCAGGCCAAACCTAAAGGTTAGATCACTGAGCATGAGGTGCCTGCTATACACCTCACCTTGGGCACTTCACGTTAAGCACGGGAAGCCTTCATGTCCTGATCTGTGTGCAGGTCATACGAGCGGTGGTGACTGCCTCAGAGGGGACTTGGCGAAGGATCTGAATTGGACTCCACTTCTGGTTTTGTCTGCCAGCCTAGAGCTTTTCTTCCCTTAACTATTTTATGTTTCTTCTTCCTACCAGAAAAGCCTTTTTCCCCTAGACTTGGCCAGATCAAAGCCCTGCTCCTTTGTTGAGGCTCTCCAGAATCCCTAAGTCCTGGGGATCCTGTTCGTGGCTGTTGATCCCGTCAAGCTCATTTGACTCATCTTCCTACCCAGTCACTCCCATGTCTATTTCCCCCCTCGGAGCCCAAGTTCCTAGAGGCCCAGGAGTGCGGCTTCTCTCTGAATTAACCCACATCTTTTTTCCAGGTGCTTTGCTCACTGTACGCATCAAACGGATTATTTATTGAATGACTGAGCAGGTGAGAGGGAGCCCAGAAATCACCTTCTAGATCAAGCTTGTCCAACCTGTGGCCCACAGGCTACACACGGCCCAGGATGGTTTTGAATACAGCCCAGCACAAATTCGTAAACTTGCTTAAAACATGATGAAAATTATGCATGGAACATTTTTTAGCTCAGCTGTCATTAGTGTTAGTGTATTTTATGTGTGACCTAAGACAAAGCTGCTGCTTCCAGTGTGCCCCAGGGAAGCCAAAAGGTTGGACAGCCCTGCTCTAGATCCTCTGATGTTGGTTCTAGAAGAAGCCAAAAAAGCTACCCATGTGGTGGTTTTATCTGCAGAGCCCTTTCTACAAGTGCGGTGTAGATGTGTTTAAGAGACAAAGTGTTCTAGTCAAAGCCCCAATCCCACATTTCAGGAGGCCTTAGGCCCAGGTAGTCCATAGAGCCACTCTGCCCAATTGGAGAACTGCTCAATTAGTTTAACCCCTTCGGAGAGCCAGAGGAGGAAAAGATTTGCTCCAACTGAGCCAGAGAAGGACTAAAACTCATCTTTCACCTAATCCAGCCCCTGACACCTTTCTTGTTATTGTTACTACTAAATTTTTTGAGTCATATTTATATTAGCCTAGCCCCTCTTGATCTCAGGGGTCAGAAGTCCAACCCAAAGTGGTTTAAACTGAGAGGACTAGAAAGGCTGGTGTAACGAAAAAGTTTGGAGGTAGTACTGGCTTCATGTATGAGTGGATCAGGGTGACCAGAGCTGTCAGGTGGCACCTGACTCTCACCTTCTCTCAGCTCTGCACCTTTCTGCATCAGCTTCATTCTCACAATGGAAAAGGAATCCACCAGTATCTCAGGCTGCCCATCTACCAACATGGCAGGACCACTCTCCTCTCGAATAGCTTCGGCAAATGTCATGGGAATGACTTTGATTGGTCTGATGGACTAACAGACTCTCCAGAAACCCCAGAACCAATTCAGAAAACTCATCCTGAAAATTAGTCTCCTCTAAACCATTCTCATATCAAAATCTATGTTGGGGTTCTCCAGAGAAACAGAACCAACAGGATATAGATGTAGACATGAACATGAACATAGACGTGGCATGAGCAGATTTATTACAGGAATTGGGTCACACAGTTAGGAAGGTCAGGAAGTCCCACAATCTACCGTCTGCAAGCTGGAGAACCAGGAAAGCTGGTGGTGTAATTCAGTCTGAGTCCAAAGGCCTGAGAATTAGGGACAAAGTAGCGGGGCAGGGGAGACTGATGGTACAAGTCCCAGTAGGAGCCTGAAAGCCTCAGAACCTACCGCGGAAGTCTGGGGGCAGGGGAAGATGATGTGTCAGCTCAAGCAGAGAGAGAACAAATTCGCCATTCTAATACCTTTTTGTTCTAGTTCAGGCCCTGATGCCCTGCACGTTGTGGAGGGCCATCTACTTTACTCAGTTCACCAATTCAAATGCTAATCTCTTGTGGAAACACCCTGCAGACACACTTTACCATCTCCCTGAGCATCCCTTAGCTAAGTCAACTTGACACATGAAATTAACCCATCACTGTTGGGCACCACATCCAATGTCCACTCGTGGGTGTTTGTCAGGCACCTCGCAGAACAACATAGAAGAACTCCATGTTTAACCAAGCTCCTGCTGGGACGCATTGTGAGGCTGAAGGCCGATGGGGAAGCCAAAAGTTGACTGACTTTGTGCCCTTAATGAGTTGTGACAGCTTACACAGATGCTGAGGTATTGTGTCCCCTCAGATGGGGTGAGACCTTGGCCGGGAGGCTCCAAAATGACCATTTCCTGTCATGGGATTTGCCAAGTTGGTCTGCAAAGGCAGCAAGCCCATCTGTCCCTCAGATCTAGTGTCCCAGAGGACACAGCGGGAACCAATCAGAGTCAAAGCACTTACCTGGCTGAACCTGATAGTCCCCTGGAAACTGACCTGAGGGGTAGGTGGGCGGGTAGGTGGGTGTTTCAGCCCTTATTTCACACCAACAGCGACCTTCTCCTCCTCGCTAAAGCAGCATAGGTGAGAGCGAGGACTTCGAAAGCAGGCTGACTGGCGCTTACCAAATTCCGCCTCTGAGCTCAGTTCCCAGTCGGTACAACAGTGGGCGTCACTACGTGCTGCCTCACGGGTTTCATGCAGGCTGCCCTGGCCCATGTGCCGATGTGCCGAGAGCCTCAGCCCCTGGCCCTGGCCCACCAGGGGAATTCTTGTTACTAGGATAGATCAGAATTGTTTGCTTTTACACTGCAAGGAACAAATTGGCCCTTGAATAATCGATTATTGCCTACTTGGTAAATAAGACTCTCAATTCCCATCGGTAAAATTCAGATAAACTCACACGGTTTAATGGAACGATCTATTAATAAAGTAAAACAATTTACTGGGATTTTGATAAAATTATGTGTTATTTGCACAGTGATTATTCAAGGTCTTGTCCAGCTCTAATATTTTAGGGTTCAGTTGACCACCTGGATAATAGGGTGACAATACTAAGTGTGCAGTGAGTTACCTGTGTTTCCAAAGTGCTATTTCTTTTTAACATACACTATTTTTTCCTGATTTTCCTGAAATGTGGTCTTTTCTTTGTCTAAATTTCAGCTTCTGCTTTACTGCCAATCAGGTCAAGATTTATACCAATCAAGAGAAAACCAGGTGAGTCTCCCCACTCTGCTCCCAGTCACCTCCAGAAGAAGGCTCTTTTGACTAAGGATTTGGGGCCTGCTTTGCTTCTGGCCTTGTCTGTTCTGGTCTTTTGTTTGTTTGTGTTTTACAAAAGCAGCTTTTCCCAAATCTGAACCTTTCATTGAGAGAAAGAAGTAGGGGATGTGTGGGGAGGAGCAGGGGTAGAGCAAAGCATGTTGGTGTGGTGAAAAAAGCCTGAGACTAAAAGAAAACCTGGGTTCCTGCCCAGCTGTGTCCCCAGTTGAATGCCTAACTCCTGTCTTCACGTCCATGACCTACATTTCCTTGTCGTCACATGCCTGACCCTAATACCTTCCCCCTTGGGCATTTGTGAGGTTCGAATGAGCCAAACAAGTTTGAAAACTGTTAGAGGAACACAAGAAGAAATTGTTACTCAAAGCGAGCCTCCTGTGCAATCCACTCACGCACCCCGGTCTTGGCGCCTCTGAAAGGGCTTGCTCGTTCAGCACCTACAGCTCCGGCAGTGAGGTCAGCACAGTCCGGACTCGCACGTTCTGCAGGCGAGACAGTCAATGCAGTAAGTGAGATTGTTCGTAACCACTGTGTGGTAGCAAAGTCAGGAGCCGATGACCAAGGAGGTACTAGGGAAGTGGCCAGAGAGGTGGCGTTCGATGGGACTTGAGAATGACAAGGAACCAGCCCTAGGAAGAGCTGTTGCAGGACCCTTCAAGCAGAGGCACAGCAAATGCGGTGACAGTGAGGCAGGAAAGAGCTGGGCATGTTTGTGGAGGCCAGTGTAGTAGCCAGGGAGCAGGCGGGAGGGCAGTCAGCTATGATTTGGGCAGGGTTAGCTCCTGCAGATCCTTCAAGGTCAAGGTCAGGAGATTGGATTTTTCGGTGTAATGGAAGCCATTGGAGGGATGTGAGAAGAAACATGATCCAGTTTATGTTTGTAAATGGTCTGGCTAGACCACGTCTGTGTCTGCGTAAGGGAGCAAGGGAAGAGCAGAGAGGAGGCAGGTGTCGCCATCCCGGTGAGGGGCCAGTGGTGGCCTGGATTAAGGTGATGGCAGCAGAAGAGCCAAGAAGTGGATACCTTCCCAGTATACTAGCGGTAGAATCAACTGGCATTGCCAGTGGGTTGGATCTGTGCAAAGTAAGGGGGTTCCTAGGTTTCGGGTTTGAGTAACTGGGTAAATAATGGCCCCGTTATCTGTGATGGGAAACGCTGGTGGGGGGGGAATAAAAAATTCTGCTTTGTACCTCTTAGATTTTACTGCCTCTTAGACCCGCACGTGGAAATGTCACATACTCCATTATGCTGCACAGGAGGGGTGCCAGCTGGAGATAGAAGTGCGGGAGCCATGAGCCTGTGTGGTACTTAAAGCAGGGCTGGAGCGTGCAGCTACGAGGGCTGAGGACTGAGCTCTGCAGTGCTTGGCCGTTTAGAGGTTGGAGAGGACAAAGTGTGGCCGAGGAGACTGAACAAGGAGGCCAGAGGTGGGGTCCAGGACTGTGGAGCATGTGGTGTCTTGGAAGCCACGTGAGACAAGGGTTTCAGGGAGAGGGGCGTCAGCTTGGCTGGACAGAAGGAGCCACTGAATTTGAGAGCATGGGTCTCAGTGGCAGCTTTGACGAGAGCAGTTCCCAGCAAGGTGGGTCGAGGATGAAAGGTGAGGAATTAGACAGAGAAGGTAGGCAGATCGTCTAGAGAGAAGTTTGACTGGGAACGGGGTGGGACTGGCTGAAGACGTGGGTTCCAGGGAGGGTTTTTGAGGATGAGAGAGCATGTCTAAGTGCTGGTGCCAGAGAGCCGAGTCCTCCAGAAGGGGTCCAGACTCAGGAGGGACAATGGGGTTTGGGGACTTGGCAGTGGCAGCTGAAGGCATTCCTGCAAGGGTGATTAGACTCTGGGGCAGGAGGGGAGAGGTGTGGTTAGAACTGAGGAAGGAAGGTTTCTAGCCGGAGGGGAGGCAGGGGAGGATGAGAGGCAGCTCAGAGAGCAGGAAAGTGAACCAACCAGGAGATGGGGGAGAAAGCACTCGTGGTCCAGACGCTCAGCTTCCTGCCTGTCGTGTCCTCTGCCCCGTAGTGGATGGTTTATGTTCTCAGGTGCTGCATCTCATGCCCATGTTGTCTCCACTTCTGTCTCCCTCCAGGACCTTTGTTGGGCTCGAGGTCACCTCCGGGCACACCCAGTTCCTGGACCTGGTTTCAGAAGTAGACAGAGTCATGGAGGAATTTGCCCTCACCACTTTTTACCAGGTAGTGAATGGGCCTTTTTCTTCTCCATGGGCCTGTCTGTAACTGGAGTAAGGCAAGCCTTCGAGAAGCCCTCGTTAGAGGCAAACTGAAGGGCCCTCCAGAACTTTCCCATGTGAAGTGTCCCGAATGCCTGCCTTCAGGGGACACACACCCCTGGGGAGCTGAGCATCTGACACGTGGTCTCATGCAGCCTACCAGAAATACAAAATTTCTTATAATTCTTTTGTATCTTAAATATACACAAGATTTGTGCCTTCTACTCCATATTATATTCATGTTTCTCTTTATGTTTTTTTTTAAAAGTAGTTCTCCCCAATATTTTTTAGTAAAATGGATGCTCCAAGAAAGGTGTCGCTTTGCATACCTTCCTGCACCTTGCCCGTGCCCTCCAGGGGTACGACTCCAAGTTGAATGTCAAGGCTCTAAAGGCCATTGGTTTTGCTGATACATTCTTTTTAAGCCATGCTGACATGTATAAGTATGAATTTGAAGCGAGACAGTGATTATTTCTTCATGATTTTAGACATTTTGGTTTGTATTTATTTCATCTGAAAAAGTACATCATCTGTTGAAATGTTTTAGGTCAGAAAACAGACTAGAAGCCTGGATTCTCTTGCACATCCCAGATTTAATGACTTGTTGGCATGTATAGGAAAGCCTCTGAGACCAGGACTGTCTTAGTGAGGACTGCTGTAACAAAATACCGTAGACCAGGTGGCTTAAACAATGAAATTTATCTTCCCACTATTCTGGAGCCAAGAGCAGGTGTCTGCATGGCCCGTTTTTGCTGAGGAGTCCCTTCCTGACTTGTAGATGAGTCCTCACATGGCTGAGATGGAGGGAGCCAGCTCTCTAGTGTCTCTTCTTACACAGGCACGAATTCCATGAGGTCATGAGGGCCCTACCTTCGTGACCTCATCTAAAGCAAATTATCTCCCAAGGCCCCCTTCCAGAGGCCATCACATCAGAGATTAAGGCTTCAACATATGAATCTGGGGGTGGGACCGTCCAGAGCAAGTTCGGTCCATAGCAAGGACCAGACCAGGGCACATTGTCTCTCTGTGGAGGGTGTTTGGGCTGAACACTAATCGACACTGATGGTCTGGTCTCCCAAGGAGCAGGCCAGGGATCCAGCCGGGATGCCATGACAGCTCTGTCACAGATCTGCTGCGACAGCAGGGCCTGCCACGCACCGGGGTAACCACCTGCCTCCCTGCCGTTCCTCTGCAGGACCCTTCATTCCACATCAGCCTGGCCTGGTGTGTGGGTGACGTGCATCTCCAGCTGGAAGGACAGTGCCTGAGGGAACTCCAGGTGAGTCCCCGGGGTGGGAACAAAGTTGCTGAGCTCCAGAAGCAATGGGGCAGATGTTGGGGAGTAGGCTGGGGACTGATTGGAGTCCCTGCAAACCAGAGTCTCTGGGAACTTAACTGACATGGCAGGAGACCCCTCCACTTTACCTTGCTCCTCGAAGTGCAGCCCTGGGCCCTCACACAGCAACATCACCTGGGAGCTTATTAGCACTGCACACACTCAGGCCCAAACCCTGACCGCAGAGATCAGAGCTGCATGTTAACAAGATCTCTAGGGATTTGTGTGCACGATCAAATTCGAGAAGCGCTGCCCTGGAATTCTTATCTGAGAGGATGCTGCAGGCCTCCCCTGACATCCCAGCCCCGCACCCAGAGGTGAAAGGCTTAGGCTCCCACAGGGGGCTGGCAGGTGTTGGAAAGGAGTAAATCGTGCCAGATGTGAGGAAATCGTGCCAGATGTGAGGAACGTCCTACCCTCGTAGCCTTTCTCATGTTTTGATAAGTAGGTGAGATACTTCACTTTCCCATCAGCCCTTAGGAGGGGGGCTGACGTTCCGCCTCCAGTCGGGGAGACAGTGGGGAGTGTTACTGTGCTTCGTCTTGCCACCAGTCCTGTTTCCAGAGAAGCCCGATTTTTGGTATAATCTCCCTATTTTCAAATGTTAGTAACTAATTTGTATTTTTTTAAAAGAACATTTTGCAAGCCAAACACATGTGTACACTAGATACTGCCCATGGGCCATCATCAAGTGGCCACCTCTGCTCTTGACATGACCATGTGGGGGTTGCAAAGAGCTCTGGTTTGGGGCTCCAGCAGACCCAGCTCTCAGTCCTGGTTTTCCTGGCATCTGTAATCCAGGGCTCTGAGCCTCCATTTCCTCCTCTGCAAAGGTGGGATGATAGGACTGACCTCACAAGAGTGCAGAGCTGATGAGACAGGTAACTGAGTGCAGAGCCTGGAGTCTGCATAGCCCCAGTCTCCCCTCAGCAGTGCATCACCCCTAAAGCAATTCAGTAGGCTGGATTTGTTTGCAGTGCCTTCTGGGTCTCTAATTCCCCTAAAGTGACTGTCCTCTCCCGGCTCCTGGTTTAAGGAAATCGTGGATGGGTTTGAAGACTCCGAGATGCTGCTGCGCGTGCGTGCTGAGCAGGTCCGCTGCAAGTCTGGGAACAAGTTCTTCTCAATGCCGTTGAAGTGAGCACCAGAGGTCCTCCTTGTCCCAGGTCCACTGCAGGTCAGGCAGAGATGGAGGAGCCTGCTCAGGCCCGTGGGGTGCTCCCAGCCACTCCTGGTGGTCCCAGGCCAGGTTCTGTCCTGGCCCCTTGGGTTGCAGGGCCCGTGCTGCTGTGTTGTGGTCTTTCCCAGAAATCCCCAGTAGAGGGCAACCTGGGCTTCCTAGTTCCAGGTCTGAGGTTGTTATGCAAAAATAAAACAAAACAAAAATGGGGTCACCCGGTGAGCCCACCCATGCTCAGCCACAATCCCCACTGTAGTCCCTCCAACAAATGGCCCCTCCCACATTCCCCCACACCCGCTTTAGCTGTTTGCATTGATGCCTTTGGCCTCTGACCAGCATTTTTTTTAAAACCCTCGTGCCCTGGCTCATCCCTGCTCAAGCCACGACTTAGGATGCTTCAATGGGCCTGTCACCCTCCCACCTTGAAATGTGCCACTTTTATTTATTTATTTTTAGTCTTACCCCCTCCTCTGCCAGCAAGGCCATTTCAGGGCCGGGGTACCGGGTGCTAATTTGAGGTCCGGCATGAGTTTTCTCCATTCCTTCCTCCCACTCGCCCCGGCCAGGTGCCTGGGGAGACTTGAACAGATGTTTCATTTTGGCCTGGCTGGTGGCTCTAAGCCAGGCCTCCAACGCTCTGTGACCTCTGGCTTCCCATCAGCTTTCCCAAAGAGGCAGAGCAGCGCCTTGCCCCCCATCAGAGCGTGCTTTCTGCGGCCTCCAGCTGCCTGCTGTGGCCTACGGGCCTCCTGAGGGACCATGGACGGAGGGCCAGGGGTCGCACAGGATTTCTCTTGCCAGGCCTCACCAGAGCCAAGGACCAGTCCTTCCCAGTTGCCATCTGGAGTTCTGGTGATGGGTGAAGAAATACGTTTATGTTAGTTTTAAATTATGTTCAACAAATATAAACTGTAGTTTTTATTTCGGCTTTTGTTTCAGACTACTTCTGTTCAACTAGGTGAAAAGACAACTCCCCTCTACCCCACCTTCTCCAGCACACTTCACAGTTTGGAGGGGACCCTTGGAGTCCCTGTTAATGACGTTGGGGGTGGCCATGAGGGATGTTAATGATGGGGTAGGGTCATCCGGCCCACCAGGCCTGCACACCAGCAAGGTCACACATACCACGGGGGGGGGGGGGGGGTCATCAGTATAAGCACAGATGTTTAGACTTCATACTATTTCAACACTTTTCAAAGTCCTTTCTAGGACCTTCTCAGCCATTCCTCCCATAACCCCCTGAAAAGCAAAGTGGGTAGGAATGATTGTCCGCTTGTACAGCGAACAGGTTAAATGACTTACCTAAGGTCACGTGAGAAACCAGAGGCAAGGCCGCACCTCTGCCCTAACCTCAATCCTGCCCACAGCTCCTGGTCAGCCCTGCTCTCCCCTGTCCACCCCAGGCCTGAGGGAAAGGTGGGGAATGGGGGCCTGTCATCCTGGCTCCCAGCTCTGCCTCCTGCACCTCTTTGCCTCAGACCAACTCCCAGTCACTGCGCTGAGGGACCCAGGAAGTCACATTCTATGCCCTGCTCCCCAGCCCCACTGCACAGACCTACTGATTCAAGTCGGACTGCTCAGTCTGTTCTGGCTTGTGAGGCCAGGCTAGAAAGGGAACAGGAGCCAGGACCCTTCCCGGCATGCAAGGGACCCAGCACGCCGGCTGTGCAGCCAGCGCTAATGACACCTGCTCTGCCAGGCCCCCAACTGGGCAGTGGGTGAACCAGACTCATCCAGCCCCTGGATGCTCACTGGGGGGCCCGGCCCTGGGGGGGGGGGGGACAGGCAGGGCACACAGAGGAGAAGCCCCATCCCCAACGTTGCACTTCTCAGTCACCCAATTCCCTGCAGGTTCCGCGGTTTCAGGATGAAAGCCAGCACCCAACAAGGCAGGAGAGAGACGACCTGACTTCCCTCATCAGGGACACCCAGCCTCCATCTTGGGCGCTGGCTCTTCCTGGGAGGGGGCTGGGTGTCATGTAGCACCCCCATCAACAAACACGAGAGGACTGACCTGCCGGTCCCCTGGAGGAGGATGTGGCCCGGATGGAATTAGCGGCAACTTGGAGAAATGGGCCAAGATCAATAACCGGCTCCTCCGTGGAGAATGGAAGGTAGCGATAGAGGAAGGAAGCAGGAGATTCAGTGCGGGGGAGGGGGCGGCAGGCCGGGCGGAGGCGGCGGGGCGGCAGGGGCTTGGCGCCGGCCCAGACGGTGAGTGTGCCCCTGGAGAGCACGCTCCGCTGACAGTGCAGAAGGAGCTGGGGCTCTTCCATAAGGGAACATGTGCTCCGGAGACAGAGGCGCGACCGGAGCAGGCCCGTCCACCCCAGGCAGGCTGGCGAGGTGGCGTTAAAGCCATGCTCTGCATGGGGCTTTTATCACACCGGGGAGAGTGCAAAACCAACACATCTGGCCTGGGTGTCCTCAGATGTTCCCTGCAGGGCCGGGGAATGATCTTCCCCAGTCATCCCTCGGCCCGTTTGGCCCACTTCCACCTGGCACTCTTGGCTCTCCGCACGCCTCTCCAGACCACCCCAGCTTTGTTTCCAAGGAAGAGGGAAATTACCTCGGCTTGTTTGTTTATTCCTTGTCTTGGTACCAGGAGCCCCAGCTGCTTGGGGGGGAGGGGGGAGGGCCTGGGCCTGGTCCCAATCCACAGTGCCCTTACTAAACAAGGGACCTCGGCCACTACCTGAGCCAGAAACTTCCTTTTACAAATGGGGAGACAAACCCAAAGAGGGGAAGTAACTTGCAAGATTGCCCAGTAAATTCGTGCTGGGGCCAGGAACCCCATGGCCCAGCTTCTAAGCCAGAGCTGTTTGTACAACCCCTCACACCCCATTAGGGACTCAGGAGGAAACTGGGCTGTGAAGTGACGTGTCTGGGCTTTAATTCAAAAGGGAGTGGGGGAGGTTAGGGTCTAGATGAAATGACACTGGCTAAATGTGGATAACGTTCAAAGCTAGCTGACTGAAGGGCTGGGGTTTGTGCATCTCAGTCCCGCCAGTCCCCTCTGCCCTTGGGTGCTGGCCACAACCCTATGATGGATGGATGTGCAAACCCACCTTGGGCTTCAAGCCACCTGTAGGAGCCAGCACCAACCACTGGGAGCTTCAAGGTCTGGTCACAGGGATGCCACCTCCTTAAGGTGGGATTTATCCCAAGAGAGGAAGCTCCAACCAAGAGAAAAGAATGACTGAACTGATCTGACCACAGGCCTCCAAGCACATTGCTCACGATTCTTGGGCTCCTATCTTTACTAGGTAGCCCCCTAAATTCAAACTTGTTTTTAATTGGTTGATTGGGAATGAACATTGTGAGAGAGGGCAATGCGTTCAGTAAAATGGAGAAAGGCCCTGTTGCCCACTTCTGATGTCCACTGTATGAGTCCCAAAAGGAGATTTCAAAGCAAAACGAAAATGTAGAAATCCATTTCCCAAAATGGGGCCCACGCAGAGAAGTGAGTGAAAATGGATGAAATTGCCCCAACCTTTTCTCCAAACCCCAACTTCCATTCCCTGGGGAAGCTCTGCCAAACCCCAGGTAACGTCCACCCATTGTCGGTGCTGACAAGGAGTCATTGCTTGACCAAACTTTAGCCAGGCTCCCCCTGAACCCTCTCCCCAATAAGGCCCATCCCTGTACTTCCTTCTAGAATCCAGTGTTATCCAGAATCATGCTAAATCAGGTTCATGAGAATTCCCCACCCTTGATATTGGATCAAACTCCCTATCCCCACTAACTTCCAGGTGTTATCTGATCCCCCTGACCTGGCCTTCAGTCAGAAGCCCCCAGACTTGATGTCTCCTTTTAGTTACTTTCCATTCACCAACACCCCACCCCCACCACACAATTTGTTCCTTGGCTATAAATCTCACTTGTTCTGGCTGTGTTTAGAATTGAGCCCCATTAAATACTGGAGTCTCTCCCTATTGCAGTAGTTTTTGTTTTGTTTTGTTTTGTTTTGTTTTTAGTAAAATCTATCTTTGTCCCCTTAATTTCTATCTCTGGTTCTCTTTAACCATTTTAGTGTCCTGCCTCAAATCTGAATCAGAACTACCATCGGACCCTCAGATGTGACCAACTGTGTGACCTAAACCTTCTGTCTCCACAATTCTCCAATATTTTTAAAGTCAAAAGGACTTGAGGGACTCCACCCAATAATCCAAGTATTTGACAAAACACTTCTAGTCCCCACTTCTAGTCCATGCAATACTCCCACTGTGGCTGTTAAAAATCCAAATAGGTGAGGATATGGGTTAGTCCCAGAGCTGAGATCCAGCAATAAAATCGTTAAACCCAGATTTGCCTTGGTGCCCAATCCTAACACTAGCATGTCTGCTATTCCTCCACACACCCAATATTTCACAGTCCTTGGTTTATGCTCAGTCTGGTTTCAGGTTTAGGATTCCACTTCATAAGGAATCTTAATACTTATTTGCCTAAACCTGGGATAACCACCAATATACCTAGATTGTTATGCCCCAAGGATTTACTGAGGCTCCTACTTACTTCCTGTACACCCTAAATGCCAAGTGGAGGGACTTAAAATTCCCAGGAGATTCCACTTTAATACAATATTGTAGATGACCTCCTTCTATGTTCTGATGGTTATGACAATCCCTTTGGACAATGACTACCTTTTTAAGGCATTAGCAAGAAAACACCACAAGGTGGCTGGAGACAAAAATCCAACTGTTCTCTCTGTATGTCTGGTATCTGGGTCATGATATTTCAGCTACAGGTAGAACTATCTCCACAGACAGAGCTTCTACTATTCAATGTTTGTCTCTCCCTGACAGAAAATGACAACTGATAGGTTTTTGAGGTCTATGGGGTAGGACATAGATACCTACTTTCGTTATGTTTGCTTCACCCCTCTATGCCATGACTAAGGAGGCATCCCCAGGCCCAGTAGTCTGGGACACCTATCTAACAATGCTTTCAAGAACATTAAGGGCTCTCTACTCTCACCCTCACCCTTGGGCTTTCCAATGATTCCCTGCCTCTTGCCTTGTTTGTGCATGAACGAGAGGGTCATGACCTCAGAATGTTATCCCAGAAGCACAATGGGATATTAGTTTGGCCTTGGACCTGGGAGCCAAGGCACATCTCCCTGTGAGCCATGGCTACAACCACCACACTTGTCCACGCTCCCTCTCACTTGGTAGTAGGTCATCTGCTTGACATGCATGTTCCTCGGGCTGCACAGACCCTATCGCTGAATGAAAACATGCAGCACTTCTCTGCACCTTGACTTACCTCCTAGGAAATCTTACTCCTCTCTTCCTCTCACATCACCATACGTCACCATCAAAATCTTAACCCTGCCTCCCTTTTTGCTCTGATGCGACACTCTATGCCTGTGTCATTAACACTAGGTCATCATCCTGTCCTAAGCTAGCTTTGTCACCCCCCTCACCAAGCTGACCTCACTCTTCATGTTGACGGCTCCTACCTCCAGGAGGATGGGGCTCTCTAGGTTGGATGTGCCATTACAGATCAACATAAACTTCTAGAATACAGAGCCCTGCCTAACGTCTGATCAGCCCAGGTAACTGAGTTAATTGCTCTTACTCAGGATTGTATAAAAACAGAGGGAACGAAGGGCAACATTTCTGCTGATGGCCGCTGTGCCTTTAGGGTAATACACGATTTAGGTACGTTACAGAAACACAGAGGATTCATGACAGCAGCAGGTACCCCAGTGGAAAATGGACCCCAAGGAGCAGAACTTCTAAAAGCATTGTTATTACCCCCAGCAGATCACTACAGTTCAAACTGAGGGACAGCACGAAAACTTCAGATGAGACCCAAGGAAACAGGCAGGCTGGTAACTGCTAAGTTAGCAGCCTCTTCCCCGCCTGCCCAAGGAATCCAAGCATTTCCGGGCCTCGGGACTCTGCCCACTGCGTCCCGCTTTGAAGCCCTAGATCCCGATGGGGTTCCTCACTGTCCCTTCAGGGAGAGCACTAATTTAGGATGACTCCTGGGCAATCGGAAACGAAATCCGTCCACGTGGCCCAAGTCACAGCTTCAGATTCAGAACGAACTGGATGGCAAAGAGCTGGATGGTCCAGCCATTCAGATGGACTCTGGATGGACCAAGATGGCTGCTTGGTAGGTCCTTTGTCTCTCTGTCAAGTCACTGTGTGCAGCTTATACAACACATGGAAAGGACAAAATGTGAGATACTTCAGACAAACCGTAGTCTGGGGCCCTTTGGCCTTTTTTGGGACCAAGCAGTTGTGGCTTCACTGCCAGAAACCCACGCCTGGAAAAACTATAAAGGTGGGCAAGGAAGGGAAGTGGCTTCCCCTCATTCCGTCCCTTCACTGGCAAATAGATTTTATCCAAAAGGACAAGGCTGCCAACATGTACTCACTCTCATCAGCGTGTTTTCTAGAAGCTTTCCCCCCATCCAATGCCTCAGCAACATCAGTTGCCCCAGTGTTCCTGGAACAAATCTTCCCCACTTGGGATAGCCCCTCTACCGTCTCTAGTGACAGAGGATTTTGTTTCTTTGGGAAAATTACATGAGAAACCGAAAAGACAACATATTGTCAAAGTCTCCGTTGTCCTTACCATCCTCAGTCATTAGGTGCCATAGAAAGAGCCAGAACATCCTCAATACCGAACTGGCTGAAATGCCGGAAGAACAGACTTACCGTGGCTGCCCACTGCTTTTCTGACTCTCAGATGCTCGCGACCATCTTTTGAAATTATCATGGGAAGGCCCATGAGGATGCCTTCTTCATCTAGACTAGTAGAAGGTTCTACAAGCAACTCATGGTCAGGTAGTGTGTACACTGAATCCGCTGCACAAAGGGATGATTCATGTTCCAGGCAAGACGGAGCAGGACGGTGCGAGATTTCATCACACTACTCAGAATGACAATTTAAAAAATAGGAATTGCTTACTTCTGGAATGGTTCCAGTTAATATTTTCAGACCACCATTGACCGCGGGTAACGGAAACCACAGAAGGCGAAATTGCGGATAAGCGAGGACCACTGGATGCGCTGCTGAATTTACCTCGCTCCTGGATAACACCACCGCTGGCCTGGAATTGGTGACTCGCCAACTATGAGAATCCAGTGTGCTGTTCTCCGTCCGTAACTGCTCCGCCCTCTCTGTGACCCTAGCTGCAGAAGGGGACAATTGCACAATGGACAGATGCGACTGCTACAACTTTGTCTCCAGCAATCTACCTGACATCTTTGCCGTAACCAGGAAGGTTCGAGAGGTAAAGAAAGAAATAAGTGCATCACCGCCATGGCGCTCACAGCAGCAAGGACAACAGCTAGCTCCAGGACTGCATCTGGTAGATCCCTGGAGGTCTATGAAGTTGGGCACACCAATAGATTCAGCCTCTAATCTTCATCTTTCCGTTTTTCTTCAAAGTATCCCTCTTATTAAATGACTTGTGGGCTGGATAGTAATTATCAACTGTCACCAAGTCTCCACAGACGGTTCGGCTGGTTCTAGATGAATAAAGGCAACCAAGTGAGAAATAGACTTACATTGTTCAAATCAAAGAAGGTGCCTCTTCTTTCCTTGAAGAAGAAGAGGAACTAACAAAGAGTCATTGCTTGACCAAACTTCACGCTAGCTTCCCTGAACCCTCTCCCCAATAAGGCCCATCCCTGTACTTCCTTCTAGAATCCAGTTTTATCTGGAATCCTGCTAAATCATGTTAGTGGGAATTCCCCACCCTTGCTATCGGATCAAACTTCCTGGCCCCGCTAACTTGCAGGTGATCTCTGACCACTCTGGCCTGCCTTCAGCCAGAAGGCCCCCCAGACTTGATGTCTTCTCTTAATCACGTTTCATCCCCCAAGGCTCCCCCCACTTGCCCTTTGGCTATAAATCCCACTGGTTGCATTGGGAATCAGGCCCAGCTCTATACTGAGTCTCTCTTCCCCTGTTGCAACAGTTTTTGTTTGTTATTTTAATAAAATCTACTTGGCTGCTTTAACTTCTGACTGTTCTCTTTAACAGTGCTCCTTTTTTTTTTTTTTTTTTTTTTTTTCACCTGCCAGGTCGATGAACAGGTCAATTTCTAAAGCTCTGCCAGATATCTGCCCCTTTCCGGGAGGTGAGCCCCGGCTGCGGAAGTTCCTAAAGAAAACTGCCCTCAGGTAAGGAAAGCTCCCGTTTCCGGGACTGGGAAGTGGCAGAGAGGGAAGGGCTCCGCCCTCCTACCCCCCAGGGGCACCTTCACCTTCCCCTCCTGCCTCCGCCATTCGTGGGCTGCCCTTGGTCTAGAGACTGGCCTCTCTGGATCTTAGGCCCAGGCGCCACCTACTCAAGCCTTCTGCATCCGATCTGAAGCTGCCCCTGGACTAGAATTAAATCGGGCACTTTAAGCGCCACTGGGCGGGAAGTTTCGCCCACCCGCACAGACCCTTGTCAGGCAGCACTGTCACATTTCACTTGCACAAAATCATCTCCTCGGCTTGGACACTAGTGTGTACTAGGCCAGGAACCAAAAGCTTACCTAACTCTCTTCTTAACTTTGCCCCACGTTCCAGAAAGGTCGTGGAGGCTCAGGGAAGTGTAGTAGCTTGCCCACCTCCACGCCGCAGGGAAGTGGCAGTGCAGGACTGCAACGACACCGCACGACGCACCCAAGGTACAGAACCCATCACTTTGCAACTGAAGAAACTCACCGAAGGGCCTAAGACACGCTGGGGCTTTGAGAAAACCAACTGATCTCTAGATTTTTATCTTTTTGTTTGTTTGTTTAAGCCTAAAATGGGGCAGTTAGGCCCTTCTTCCCCCAGTCCTCCTCTCTGCCCACTGCTGCCTCAGTATCCCCACCAACGCCCACCAGGTGGAAGAAAGAGGAGTCTTCGTTCTTCCTCACTCCCTCTGTGGGGGTCGCTTTGGGGATCAACCCCGCTCTCCAAAAGCAAGAATGGAGTGACGGAGGCGGGCTGGGCAGGATTGCCGCCGCCTGGAAAGAGTAACAGGGGCTGCGTGCCCGGCTCCACCACCCGCACCTGCTACCGAGAAGCCTCTGGCTGAGGTACCGCCCCCGGCCCCCGCCCGGGGCCGCGCGCCGAGAGAGCACTGGCCCTTTAAGAGCGGCGGCGGCAGCGGCGCGTGGAGGAGGGCTGGGAGCGCCCGGAGCTGCGCCGAACTCGCCGGGGACGTCGGGCGCCGGTTCCCTGGCTCGCGCACTCGCTGCAACCCGCTCCCTGCGCCTCCTCCCGGGACTGCGCGGGGACCCGGGCCCGGTGGGGCGCGGGGCGAACAGAGTCCCCGGGCGGGAGGCGCGCGCTCTGGGTAGCGCCCGGCCCGGGGCATGGACAGAGGGAGCTGGGCGCGCAGGGGGCGCCGCGGGACCGGGCGGCCGGAGCGCTGAGCCAAACAAAGGCTCAGGAGTTGCGCTTGTTCTCAGGAACCGGGCCCCGGGCGCCCAGGCTGCGGGACCCGGCGGCGGCCCTCTCCCCAGTGGGCCGGCTCCGTGTGCCCGGACCTGCCCTGCCCGCTTCTCCTCGAGCGTGGGAATTTGCCGAGGGTACCTAAGCGGCTCCGGCGGCGACCGGGACCGGGATGTCTGCCGCGCGCCCGCCGGGCGGGGAGCCAGGGAGCGTCGCAAGTTTCCGAGCCGCGTACGGGGACCCGGCGCCGGCGAGTGGGCGAGCTCCGCGTGCACCGCTCCGGGCCGGGCTGGGAGCCCTGAGCATGGGCAGCGACCGGAGCGCGCCCGGACCGCGGGTCTGGGCAGGCAGCCTCCTTGGTGGCCGGGAGGAGGCAGCACGGCCGCGACTGCTGCCGCTGCTACTGCTGCTTCTGGGCTGCCTGGGCCGCGGCGCAGCGGCGGAGGACGCAGAAGTCAACGCCGAGGTAAGGACCCCCGCCCTGTCCCTTTGCCTTGGGTTGGGGGACTTGGCGGGGGCGGGGGCGATGGGCTGGGGAGGGAGCCACGCCCGCAGCCTGAGGCCAGGAGGTGCGGGGAGCGGAGACGAGCCCCCTGCCCCAGGGGAGGAGGACGGAAGAAAGGGGCCAGGCAAGCTGCCCCTCTCCAGCTCGCTTTCTGCAGCGCACCTCTTCCTAAATCCTGGCGGGCATAGGGCTCTCGCTCACTCCCTACCTCTCCAGCCCTGTCCTGGGCACTAATTCGCCCCAGCCCGCGTTCGGCGCCGCTCCTGCCGCCCCTCCTGCCGCCCCCAGCACTTGCTGGCCTCCTTCCTCCTCTCCGGGGAGGCCCATTCCTCGAGAGCCCTGCAGGCGCGGTGACGTTCTTTGAGAGTGAGGAGGGGGCTAGCCTGGGGGTACCACGGGCAGAGCAGGTGGTGCTCCCGCCTAGGTAGCCTCTGGTCTAGATAACGCTGAGCCGCGCGCGGCGGGCCAGGGTATGGGGAAGGGGTGCGAACCTCCGAGGCAGCAGACTCGGGTCACAAGGGCGCTCTGGCGACTTTCTTGGGCTCTTGTACGGAAGCCTTGCCACGGCCAGGCGGTGTCCAAGACAGAGACCCAGTCTCCCCAGCGCTTCCTCCCACCAGAGCCCTTACGCCGAGGCCCAGTGCATAGAGGGCGAACTCTGCACATCTTTTCACCGGGAACCCGCCTGACGTCTCTATGGGGCCCGCTGTCTGGATCGGTCCCGCGAGTAATCAGGTGTGGCCTCCTGGCGGTCATGGGGTCGCCCAGTGCCGTCCTCCCGAGCAGGGACAGTGAGGGCACCAGCTCCGTTGCCTCAGAGTAAAAGCGGGGTCCACTCTTAACCGACTTCTCAAACCCCGCTCCCTGCCCTAGACTAGGAGAGGCGAGTGGGTGGAGAAGGTAGACCCGCCACTACGCTCACGGTGTAGGCTCAGGCCTCGGTGCCCTTGGGCCAGCCTGCAGCCTCTGGCTGCCGGCTGCGGGCCTGAGTGCCGTTTCTATTTGCAGTTGGCCGGTGCTTTCTCCCAGCCCCCCACGCGGGTTCCCCACCTCCCCCTGCTGCCTGGGAGATTTTTCCGATGGACGCCTGCCCTTCCCCGCCCTACTTTAATAAAAGCTTGGAGGAAGGGCAGGGAATTCCTCCCGGCTCAAGTTACACCTCTTAGCCAGTTCCCCACCTGCTCTGCCCTCCCTCTCTGGCCAGGCCAAGGAGAGCCGCAGGGAGCCAGGACCTAGCAGGAGGTGGAGTGATTGCCCAGACCATGCCCAGTCCAGCTGCCTCCTCCTCATTCATACTGACAGGCAAGCAGGAGACTCCTGTTGGTGGGCATTGCCCCTCAGCCTGTGATCCAGGTACTAGGCGAAGAGTGTTTGGGCCCATCTGCCACTCTCTGGAGTGGAGTACCAAAGAATTGCAAGTCACAGACCCACCCTTGTGCAGTTTATAATCTACTTAGGAATGGCATTTTCACAAAGGAAGCAGTTATGGACCAAGCTAGAATTTGGTGGCCAGGCATTATGAATTAGCATTGTGGATGGCCAGGAGCTGGGGCACTGGGACATGCAGTCTGAGGGTTTTCATTCTCTCTTTTCTTTGCTTCTCCCCCTCCATCACCCCCTCTTCTCCCAGCTGGGAGAGTACCTATAGCCCTACACTGGGGCTACAGACCATGGCCATAAGCCTTTGGTGGCATTGGTTAGAGATTCTGTGAGTGACTAGCAGCCTCTCTCCTGGGAGGTATTTTGGTTTGGGCTGTTGCTGGAGGAGTCTCTGAAAGGTCATGGGGACCCTTGAATGTTGGAAGCCAAGCTAGATAGAGGGCTAGACACAGGTGGGTTGTCCCAGCTCCGAGAATTGGCTTTGGGGTTCGGGCTATTTATTCCTTGGAGTCCTATCAAGTCTAGCAAGATCTGGGCCCAAAGAGTTGGGTGACTCCAGCAGTCAGCACGTTTGCCAGGAGGCCGTGGGACAACTGACCTCAGGTCCACACACTCCAAGGACAAGCCTCTGAGACTCCTGGGCCTGCACCCTGTGTCCAGAGCCTCCCTCCATTGGGAAGAGCTCTCAGAATCCCTACAGCTCCAGACTTCAGGTTAGATCATGGCTGGGACCTTCTCTGAGCATCTTAGTAACTGAGCCCAGGCCAGCCCCTACAGGAGATTCATTAGACTAAGTAAGGAACCAGCAGACACCTACAACCTTCCAGGCCCCAGCCTAGAAAAGGCTGTCTTCTTGGGGAAGCCACACCGAGCTACTCTGTCTTGTCTCCTTCCCTCTCTTGGGTGTGAGGCCCCGTCTCCAGCTGTTCTGGGCTGGAGCCCCATTCTCCTGTATAGATCTCCATCAGCTGACTTGCCAGCTGAGCTCCGGACCTCCCTGACCTGAGAGTCCAGGCCCCTTCAGATCTCTGTCCTGCTCTTGACAGCTGCGGCACCTAGCCTGCTTAAGTGCCCTTGGTTTTCACCAGAGAAGCTATGGTCTCTTCCCACCACCCCCTCCTCCCCAGACATGACCTCAGGCCCTCAGCCCACCCCATACAGGAGACTCAGGCTTCCAGAGTTCACAGGTGTGGTGCAACTGCCACTAAAATGGACACACTCACCTTTCCTGAACTGACTCCCACTACCTTCCTTGCCTCTACCTGGCTGCTGAGCATGATAAGCAAAAGGAGGGGTGGGGATCAGCTTGAATTCTGATTTTGACCTTCAGATCTGACAAGTAAGCCAGAGCCCCAGGCTTCCCATGCTCCAGTCTCTGCTGGCACTTCCATGCTGGCCCCTGGGGGCCCCATCCCCGCTCTCTTATTAATACCGTTTCTTAATTACGGAGCAGAAACTACAATGCTCCATGCCCACCCTTGTGGTTGGGAACCTACAGAAGCTGAATCTTCCCTCCTCCTGCCCATCCCTGGTTTAGTCTGTTCTTCTCTTACTACTAGCAAACCACTCCTCCACAGTCTATCTCAGAACCCCCAGAGAACTGGGCTGATTGATGCAGCCAGGGGCCCAGTATCCAAATAAGCTCTACCCTTCAGCCCAGCCCTTTGCCACCTGTGTTTGGGCTGCCCTGGGGTCCCAGCAGTCAGCCACCTCCTTGGGGAGAGCAGCCCAGTGTGTGCTCCATCTAAACAGCATCGGTCCCACCTGCCCATTCTGACCTTTGAACACAAACACCTTCTTTTCCCCACCCCAAGGCAGGTGAACAGGAAACAACATAGTAATGCTCCCAGACCCCCAAAGAAGCCTTCCTCTGAACCCCAGCACCCACTGCCTGTGTTCTCTGATGCCAACTCAGAACATCACTGCCAGGTGCTTGGCTCTGGCCACCCCACTCATGCCCCTTTTGTTGCCAATCCAGATGTTCCCTGCCATCCTCACCTCTACCCGAGGCCCGCTGCGGTGGTCACTGTGACTGTCACTGCTCCCCAGCTCAGATGGGAGTTGGTGCTATAGACTGAATGTTTGCATTCCTCCAAAATTTACATGTTAAAGCCTAACGCCCAAGGTGATGATGCTAGTAGGAGGCGGGGCCTTTGGGAGGTGATTAGGTAATGAATATAGAGCCTTCCTGAATGAGATTCGTGCTCTTAGAAAAGCTGCTGGAGAAAGCTCCCTTTCCCCCTCCACCATGTGAGGACACAGTGAGAAGTCGGCAGTTTGCAACCAGGAAGAGGGCCCTCACCAGAACCTGACCGTACTGGCATGCTGATCTTGGACTTCCAGCCGCCAAAACCGTGAGAAATAAATGTTTGTTGTTACAAGCTACCCAGCTTATGGCATTTTTCTTACAGCAACCCAAATGGACTAAGACTGTTGGCCTATTTAATATTGTCCCAAACTTTATGGGACTCACATGACCAGCCACCCAGGCATGGCTAAGCCCCATGGCCAGCTCTGCCTTGGGCATGGAGGTGTGTTCTCTGGGTCAGCAGAAGTGGAAGGGATCAGAGACTCTCTGCTTGGGTCCTTCTCCATCACCAAGAGGGTCCTGGGAGGACTCCACAGGTGAATGTGAGGACCTAGGACCCTGAAGGTGGCTGACCACTCCAGGCTTGCCGCACACAATGGGTGCCTTCTGGCCAGACAAGCCCCCCTGCGGTAGGGCTCATACAAGGCCCCTCCCCAGAAGGACACTGGTTCAAGGGATGCCTGGACCCTCTGGGGTAGGAAGCACAGAGTTTACAGCCCCGGGCAAGAACAGCAGGGGTGTGAGAGCTGGGCCTAGATCAGAGAGAGAGAGAGAGACAAGGAGGGCACCTTGTGCCAGACCCCTGTCCCCATGTGGGAACAGCAGGAAATGAGGAAGAAGACCCAACTCAACCTCCAGTATCTGGACAGACAGATGAGGACCTGGCTCCCAGCCATTAGCCAGCCCTTGAGGATGCCCTACATCCTGCTGCCATCTGATGGTTGAACAGCTGGAGCTGGAGCACCCCGAGGCCAGGGCTGGATCAGCTCTCCAGGCTGGCCCTTAGCCTGTACTGTTCTCCCAGGAGTGACTGCCACTTGGAGGGATGAGAGCCAGTTTCATGCCCAGCACTGGTGAGCATAGCACCTGGTGCATAGGAGGCATTTGCAAAATGGTGGCAAAACCGTGACAGTGAGAAGCAAATGGCATTTGCTGTTGGGTAAGTTGTTGAACCCATCTGAGCCTCAGTTTCCCTGTCTACCAAATGAGAATAGTAGTAGTGTCTACTGCGTGGAGTTACAGGGTACACTCAGTGCGTCGATGTGTAAAATGCTGATGCCGTGCACAGTGGCCCTCACCTGGGCCCAGGAGGATCAGGTGCGGTTTTTGAGCACCGTCAACGTATTTGGGTCTGTCGTGGGCACGGTCCAGGGTTGTTCCGTTAGCACGTTCACATTTAATTCTGGTACTGACTCTTAAGTGCATGTGCTGTCATTACCCCATAGGAGGTGAGAGAAATTGCCCCCAAATTCCTCAGCCTCCCAGGACCTAGGGGCAGATGTCACTGGGGGACAGAGAGTGGCAGAGCTGGGATTTGAACCCAGTCTGTCTGACTTGGAGCCTGAGCTCCCAACCCCTCTGCCCAGTTAAAGGCTGCAAGTCGCAGCCCAGGGTGCCATCCTGCAGAAGTGCCTCCAGGCAGGAGCCTGCTGGGCCTGAGCCACCTGAGAAGGAGGTGGTGGAGGTGGGTGAGCTTGGAGCTCTCCCCACAGCTTGTCCAGGCTCTGCAACATGTGGGAGACAACAACTACAGGTGGTTTCCAGGTGACACCCCAGGCCTGACCCACAGCCAACCCAAAACCACTGGCAAACAGGGCTCCCCTCACCCCCCCCCCCCTGCCTGCAGACTGGTGGAAGGTCCTGTCTGTTTCTCCCTCCCATGCAGAGCAGGCTCGGAGGCCACAGGGTAAAGAAGTAGCAGAAACTCAGGATGTCCACCTCCTTCCTGCTTCCTTAGCTGTACATCCCCCACCATGCCCGCTCTCCCTGCCACCCGGAGCCCCAACTTTCCCATTGTGGAGGGCTGTGCTTCTAGAATGAGATTAATGCTGCCTCTAAAGGTAGTAAATGGTCCACCAAGGAAGGGTGGCCTGGTGTGATGCCCCCTTTCTTCACTGCCCTTGGGGCTAGTTATGTCATCTGTGCTCTTAGCCATGTGCTACAGTTGAGGAGTGAAAATTTTGACCCCATTGTGCAGCGCAAGGATCGGGAGGCTCAGAGAAGTTGTTTTAGGCCTCTTCCATTACTCAAGGGCCTGCTCTGTGGACTAGCAGTCAGGACTGAGGGGCAGATGCCACTGGGAGGCAGGTTTCTGCTCAGCCTGAGGATGAGCTAGCAGTCATGGCTGCCCAAAGATGGAATGGGCTACCTTGGTGGCAGTGAGCACCCTGCCTCTATAGGGGTGCAGGCTGGATGGGTCCCTGGAGGCTTCAGTGAGATCGCTAGACTCAGTGGCCTTGCAGTCCCTTCCAGCCTGAGACTGGAGGTCTCTAGGCCTGCTCAGGGTCACCTCACCGGTGAATGGGCTCCTGGCTCAGACCTCCTGGACAGGGTGGGCCTGACGGACCTTGGGTTCATACCTTGCCTCCGCACACTCTGTGATTCTGCCAGGCTTGTCATCCCAGTCAGCACTGACTCTGTGCCTGGCATGGCCTTGGCCTGCACTTGGTAGCCCTCAGACCATGATACCCAGTGGGGAGATGGCCAGGGTGAGGATGTCACAGTACCCTGACAGGTCTGTCCATCACCAGCGAGCCTAACAAGATGCCCTTTGTGTCTGTCTGCTTTGTGTCTGTCTGGGCAGCCCTGCCAGGGTCGGCTTGGGCTGCAGGGAGAGCCGTGGGTGACAGAAGCAAAGCAGAGCCCAGCAGAGATTGTCCTTATCCACAGGGTCTGATAAGGCTGGGTGGGTGGGGCTCGACTGATCTGAGCCCGAAGGAGCTGGCTGTGGTGGCAGCGGCACTGGCCCTCTGCCCCTACCGCTGCTTAATGCACAGTATTGATCTGGAAGCTCCTTCTCAGACACACCTTCCCTGCAGGCCTGCACTGGCATTGTCTCAGCAGTCCTGGGTGGCAGCCCTGCTGACCTGGCCCAGCGCCCAGACCCAGTGAGAGATGTGAGCATGGGGAAGATTAGATGCCCTCCCCCAGTGCTGTGCTGGGCACTTTTCTGAGAAGGGCCAGAGGCCAGTATCCTCAGCCTCAGGCCAGGAGGAGCTGATGCTACTTTGCAAATAGCTTGGTCCAATAGTGCTGTTTATGGGCTCCAAGTCTAGCCAACTCAGCTGTGTGACCCTGGGTGGTCACTCACCCTCTCTGAAACTCGCTACTTGTGAGCATCAAGTGGGATAATGAGTGAATGGCCAGGTCCATGACAGTTCTCAGACCTCAGTTGCTGCATTTATGGCCTCTCCCAAGCAGGAGGCCAAGAATCCCCCTTCAGGTTTCTGATGGCCCCATGTCTCCTTGCCGAGGGCTCTTAATGAAGCATCTATACATTCTTATAGGATGAGGTCTGGAGTTCAAAAATGGCTGAAAGAACCAGGGTGGGTTGTAGATTGGAAGGGCCCTCATGGCCCCAAAGCTCTCTTTAGAACCTTCTCTTCCTCCCACTGCACAGTGAGCCTTGTGGAGGAGCTCCCCTATTCTGCCAGTTACTGACTTCCCCAAGCCTCAGTTTCCCCACCTGCGAAACCTGCATGGCTTTCTCTACCTGGGAGACTGGGCGATAGGGAGGGGAAGGAGGCACCTTGAATAAGGTACAGTCTTTACTGTCAGTCACCAGTAGGAGCAGCAAGAGCTTGAACACAGCTGCTCTCCTCCTACTTTGAAGTCTGTCATGACCTTGGAAATCATGCATGGTGGCAGAGTACCTCGGGAAGCTGGAGGCAGCAGACCCTGCTATGTGCCTGTGCACCCCTGTCCCATGCTGTCTTTCCCCTCCATGTCCTCACTTGTCACACTTAGCACAGCAGTAGGGTACGAGAAACTTCCTCCTGGACACTGGGGAAGGGAAAAGCCCACAGCCCTGTACAGGTAGCATAGACTGACTGGCACCTGGTGGTCAGCCCCGAGCGCATACTGGCAGTCAGGCAGGCTCCGTCAGCTTCGGCTGCTCTGCTTACCACACCCGTGCCACTGGTCCTCAGCTTTCTTACTGTGGTAGTGGCCATGAGGCATTTGTCACCCGGCTGAGGGTTTAAGGTTTGGCCATTACTGAGGTGGATGCACTCGGCTTCCTTGAGACTCAAAGGGTGCTCATCTGTGTGAAGAAGGATCCATAGGCACCCTGGGAACCTTCCCATCAGCCGCTGAATGGCCCTGATAATTATATCCCCACCCCCACCCCGCCCCTTCTCCCGGATTCTGGAGCTCTTCCTTGCAGACTGGCCTAGCTCCCTCCCTGCCCCTCCCCAGGGCCACAGCCTGAGCCTCCCCGCTCCCTTCCCTCCTCCTGTCCCTCTGCAGACACTGCTAATCAGCCCCTTGGTGGCCTGTGATTGCAATCCCTGAGATATTTTTACCTTATGCAAATAGGTGAGATAGAGGTGCCCTCATCTGCCAGCAGGCAGCCCTACCTCTCCCCCTGCCTCCGGCAGGATCCTGTTCATTGCTGCAGCATCATGGCCTCACCTTCTAGATCTCTCCAGCCTTCTTCAGGAAAACAGTATCCATTAAGGATGATGGGCTTCCCCACTTACATACACACAGGATCTTCAAGAAGGGTTTCCGTGCTTGGGAAGAACAGGGAGGGTGCCCATGTCTGGTGGAGATGAGGGAAGGCCACGGGCCCTCCTGCCTCCCCTGCTGCCCTCCCTCACCTGAGGCTGCTTGGTGCTTCAACCCTGTTGGCAGAAGCAAAAGGCTGCCACTCTGGGGGCAGCCAGGTAGTCTCCTTGCCTCTGTCATTGGTGGGACATTTATTGAGCACTTTCCCTTGCCCAACACAATGCCAAGCACTAGTGTGACGTCCCCATTGAATCCTCACAGAAACCCATGAGATGAGGCAGGTCCTACGTAACCCCCTGTCCCTGCTGACGGACTGAAGTACAGGGAGGTGCAGAGCCATGCCTCAGCAGTGGCTGGACTGGGGTATGTCCCCAGCCCTCTTAGCCACCAGAGCCGTGGTGGTTTCTCAGCTCTGTGTGGCTGTGACCCAGGGCCCTGATAGGTCTGGAGGCTCTGGAAGTTTCTCTGGCAGTTCCTCTTTGGCTCAGCAGCCGCTGCCTCCAGCAGCAGTCTGGGTGCTGCTGAGCCAGGGGATGCAGCAGCCCCTCCACGATGGGGCCTGGCCAGGTGCCAGGGCTGGGCTGATGGATGGCATTGAGAGAGCAAATACCTGAGGAGTTGGCTGTGACACTGGTGGCAAACAAAGGTGGGCGTGGCCCTGGCAAGCTGACACATGGCTGTCAGCCCAGAGCAGCCACCATATCCGGCCACCAGCCTGCTTTGGGCCCTTGATGTGCAGCCCTCACCTTCCAGGGCCTATCAGAGAGCAGGCCTTCAGGTCCCCTCACTCTGAGGGCCCCCAGAGACCCAGAATGGTCCAGGAAAGATGCAAAGAATGCAGTCCATGTGGCCAAGGCCCTCAGCAGTCCCTGGCCTCTGTGCCATGAGCCTCCCGCAGTGGTCATTATGCCTCAGGCACATGAGATGGGCAGAATAGAGTCCCCTTTCTTACCACAACTCAGTGTGGCTCATTGGGGATCCCCTTTTCCTTCTGTCCTAGTGTGGGAGACAAACAATAAATACCTAAATGAAATACATGGTGTGTCAGATGGTGACAAGTGCAGCAGGGAAGAAGGAGTACAGGGTATCTGGGAGAGAGCACTCAGGAACAGCATGTGCAGAGGGCCTGAGGCAGGCAAATGCCTGGCTGGGTGGATGGCAGGAGTGAGGTCTGAGAGCTCAGGTGGAATCCGGGAGTGAAGGCCTGGTGGCTCCTGTAAAAACTGGCTTTTCCTCTGAGATGAGATGTCTTTGGAGACCTGACTCGTGAAGGCCTTTTGCTCTGGCTTGTGTGTGAGAACAGACCACAGGAGGCAGAAGCAGGGAGGTGGTGGGCAGCGGTCGGATGCAGGCTGTGTGTGCTGCAAGCCAGCCATGCCAGGACCTGCTGACCGGGTTGTGGCCTCTCTCCTTTGCAGAACTGGCTGCGGCTCTATGGCTACCTTCCCCAGCCTAGCCGCTACATGTCCACGATGCGCTCCGCCCAGATCTTGGCCTCAGCCCTTGCAGAGATGCAGCGCTTCTACGGGATCCCTGTCACTGGTGTGCTCGACGAAGAGACCAAGGCGTAAGTCCTTCTGTTGGGCCCTTCCCAGATCCCACTGGCACCTGCCCTCCTTTTGGCCTGTTCTGATGTGTCCTTGGCATGTGGGGTCTCCAGAAAAAAGTGGCCTAGATAAGAGATGGCGAATGGTTTGGTCCTCGCTGCTAGCTCTGACTGGGAGTGTTGCCTAAAGCCTTGTGTTGAGAAAGCTCCCGAGGCCAAATCCTAGCTTGGCCATGAGGAGCACAGAATTGATTAGTGATGTCTGCCACAGGCATGGGAATGGGGAGGCACAGTGCACATGCTCTGGATGGGACAGCCCAGGAGGACTCGCTCTGAATCTGACAGATGGAACGTGACCCAAAGCCACGTCTTTGATGAGCAAGGATAGGAGGCCTCAGGAGGAACTGTTCCATTCCTGGGTGACACTAGTGAGAAGGGGCTCGGCTTTGTGGAGCCACTGCTGAGCACCCAGTCTTCCAGCACAAGATCTCTGTGCCCGTTTTCCCGATGAGGAAACTGAAGCATAGCTAGTCTCTCACCCACCCGCATCGCACCCATATAAGAGGCAGCTGAAGGCCAGAGGCAGGAGGGTGGGAGAAGGCGGACTGCTCCAAGGGAGCTGTGGGCTCATCCTTCCACGCCCATGACCCAGGTGGATGAAGCGGCCGCGCTGTGGGGTGCCAGACCAGTTCGGGGTGCGTGTGAAAGCCAATCTGCGGCGGCGGAAGCGCTATGCCCTCACTGGCAGGAAGTGGAATAACCCCCACCTGACCTTCAGGTAGGGACCCCAGCTGTCCAGGGTGGCATCCCTCCCAGGGCATCTCCCCGCCTGTGCTGAGACCTCAGGCTTCTCAGTGGGCTTGTCTGGAAGGTTTCCTTTCTCAGCATCCCTCCCTCCCCACCAGGTTGCCCGACTTAAGACAGTCGGAACTGGCTCCCACCCCAGCACTGACAAGGGCCACATACCCTAGGCAGGCTCCCCGCAGAGAGGGTCGAGACCCTTAGAGCTGCTTCTGCTCTTGCCTCCTCCCCTCCCTCTCCCCCACCCACCACTAGCAGCCCAGGTTCACCTCTCAGGTCCAGATGCACCAGTAGGAACTGGGGACCTCCATAGTACAGGGCACAGGGCTTCGGGTACCTGAAGGGTTGGGGAGGGCAAGGGGGCCGGAATCTGGCATCTTTCAGGTGCACAGGCAGCAAGTCACCTGTAAAACCCCTGGTTCAGGCCCCTTCCTCCTTTCTCCTGAGTCTTTGGGTGAGAAACTCGTCTGAGCTTCCACCATGTGGTGGTCCCCAGGGGCTCCTCTTCCTGTCCCAGTCCAGCCATGGCCCCACCGGAGCTCCATCTCTCAAGGAAGAGTAGCTCCCATGGCCTCTTAGACCCTGGGCCCCTGGAGTGAATTCATGGTGCAGCCAGCTTTACTGGAGGTGTGTCTAGCACACAGGTGCTTAATCTGATTCACACGGGTCATAACGGGCCTCCTCACGCCTTATCACATGCAGGCTCCGTGGCACATGTTCTATGTGAGTTAATTCATTTAATTCTCACAGGGACCCTTTGATGAAAGCACTGTCCTCCTTTTCCCATTTTACAGATGAAAAAACTCAAATTCAGAGAGACTAACTCACTTGTCCAAGGTCGCACAGATAATGTTAGATCCTGGCCTTGAACTCAGGTCAGCCTGACCCTGGAGCCCAACATTCAGAACCACCAGTGTTCCTCAAACCTCAGCCATTTCCACTCTGCTTTCTAGGTCTTTCTCTTGGCTACGTATCACCTGCACTTTTATTTACTTAATGTTTTCTTACTTAAAATAAGCTTATTTGGCACAATTGCAACCTTATTTGGGGCTATCCCAGTGAACTCCTGGGTGTGACTTGTTAGTTCTGGTTTTTAAATTCACATCCAAGTAAACTAATGGTTGATATTCGGCATTGTCTATGAACCAGCTCAGACCTTATTGTACATTCCTTGGGACCACATGTCTTGGCCTCCAACCCTGTGGGTGCCAGCAGCAGACAGTAGCCCCAGGGCCTGGGTTCACGCCCATGTTTCCCCACCCACCTGCAGCATCCAGAACTACACAGAGAAGCTGGGCTGGTACCACTCGCTGGAGGCAGTTCGCAGGGCCTTCCGCGTGTGGGAGCAGGCCACGCCCCTGGTCTTCCAGGAGGTGCCCTACGAGGACATCCGGCTGCGGCGGCAGAAGGAGGCGGACATCATGGTACTCTTTGCCTCTGGTTTCCATGGCGACAGCTCACCCTTTGATGGCACAGGCGGCTTTCTGGCCCACGCCTATTTCCCTGGCCCTGGTCTGGGCGGGGACACCCATTTTGACGCAGATGAACCCTGGACCTTCTCCAGCACTGACCTCGATGGTGAGATCAGCTGAGCAGTGTGAGGGCAAGGGGGGCAGAGCAAGAGCTGCAGGGTTGGGAGGGGAGAGCTTCCCCTGTGCAGTTCTCTGAGCACTGACACTTGGTCTCGGTCCCTTGCCAAACCACCTCCAAGGAATGGTAGGGCAGGGAAGGGATCATTGTACCCATTTCTCAGATGGGGACATTGGAGGCCCAGAAGTCAAAGCAGCTCAGCCTCTTCTAAGAAAGAAGCAAGGGCAGGCTCTCCAGCAGCCTCAGCCCACGGTCAGGGGTGGCCAGGTCCGGGGCCAGGCCAGAGCTGACCATGCCACTGGTCCCCACTGCAGGGAACAACCTCTTCCTGGTAGCAGTGCACGAGCTGGGCCACGCACTGGGGCTGGAGCACTCGAACAACCCCAGCGCCATCATGGCGCCGTTCTACCAGTGGATGGACACTGACAACTTCCGGCTGCCCGAGGACGACCTCCGGGGCATCCAGCAGCTCTATGGTAAGCCAGTGGCACAGGCGTGGTCAGTGGGCTCTGCATGCGTGCTCTCAGCTCCCAGCCCTATGAGGCATGGGTACTACTGCTGTCCCCACTTTGTAGATGAGGAAACTGAGGCCCAGAGAGGATTAGTGACTTGTCCATGTCACTCAGGGAGTAATCCATGCTGCTGGAAATCAAACTCAGGGCTGGTCATTCAACTCCAGGGCCTGGCCCTCACCCAAGTCCCACAGCCAGAGCTTTTAAAGTGGCCCCAGGCTTGGGCTTCCAGGGGACCCCCCTTTCCTCCTTAGCCTCAGTGATACTCCTATTAGAATGAGGGGCCTCTGTATTCCCTCAGTCTAATAGGACTCTCTTCTTCCCACTGCTGCTCCCAGCCCGAGCCTGTCCCAGGCGCTCTGCTTGGTGTTGCTTTACCACTTCCCAGTGGCTTTGAGGCTAGTGACACCCACCCACACAACAGGCCTTACCTGAGAAAGCCTCCAGTGGTGAGGTCACCTGAGGGCCAGTTTGGTGCATCTGTGATGGGAAGCAGAGGCAGGGGCAACCCCAGAGGCACTGTGACCCAAGCCCAGTGTGGGGCGATCCAGGAGGGGCTTCGTGGAAGAGGATGGAGGTCCTCCTGAGGGTGACGGAGGGGAGGGGAAAGGTCTGCAGTGGAGAAACAGGGCCTTTCACTTGGGGCACATGTCTCCAGGCTGGGGGCCTTAGGGGCCCAGGGGTCTGAGTAAGAGAATCTAGAGTCCTGGCTGAGTTTTGGGGCTGCCTCCTCATTTCTTGTTACCTCCTGGCTCTACAGGCACCCCAGATGGTCAGCCACAGCCCACCCGGCCCCTTCCCACTGTGACACCCCGGCGGCCAGGCCGGCCAGATCATCGGCCCCCCAAACCCCCCCAGCCTCCACCCCCAGGCGGGAAGCCGGAGTGGCCCCCAAAGCCAGGCCCCCCTGTCCAGCCCCGAGCCACAGAGCGGCCTGACCAATACGGCCCCAACATCTGCGACGGGGACTTTGACACGGTGGCCATGCTACGTGGGGAAATGTTTGTGTTCAAGGTCTGGCCCCTGCCCATGCCTCCCTGAGCCCCTTGGCCTAGACCCAGAGCAGGACAGCACCCCCCAAGCCCACCCCCAGAGTCTTGCTCCACCTGGCTATTCAGCACCCCCACTCCTCTCTCAGCCCCTAGAGAATCCATCAGACTCTAGACTAAAAAGAAACCAGCACTAGGGAAAAGAGATTTGCATGGGGTCCCACAATAAGCCCAGAGGTCCACCCCTTCCACCCAAGGCCCTCTCCCTGGTGCTGTCCCCAGGATCTCAGCGGCCTCCCCAGGACACTCCCTGAACCAGGAGAGGGTGGTCCCGGGAGGGGCCTCTCCCAAGCCAAGGCACCATGCATACCCTGCACACTCACACCCATGCCCTCTCCAGGGCCGCTGGTTCTGGCGGGTCCGGCACAACCGCGTCCTGGACAACTATCCCATGCCCATTGGGCACTTCTGGCGTGGTCTGCCCAGTGACATCAGTGCTGCCTACGAGCGCCAAGATGGGCGTTTCGTCTTTTTCAAAGGTGAGCTGGGGTGGGTGGGAGGAGCTAGGCAGCCTTCCTGCCCCAACCTCTGATCCAGCGGGCCTGAAGAGGAGGAGAACAGGGCCGCACCCCCAATGGCCTGAGCCTCAACAAGGAAGGACTTCCCGAGAACAGGGCTGAACCCATACCAAAAGTGGGGAGCCCTGGGCCATGTATTGGGGTGCCCCAGGCATGCAGCCCCGAGGCCCAGAGGCCAGGCAGGGCTCCCCCTTTCCTCTCTACAAGAACTGTGTATGGGAATGCCTGCCCTTGTGTAGTGTGGCTGTGGTGTGTATACAGGTGTGAGCGTCTGACATGCGTGTGAGAAATGAGCGTGGCACAGGTGTCCATGAGTGCAGAGTGGGTGTGACGCAGGGGTGAGTTGCATTGTGTTGTCCTGAGTATGTGTGTGTCAGGGCCTGTCTTATGTACAGGAGTGTGAGTGTGATTGTGTGTGTCTAATCGACTGTGTGTGTATATGTGGTCATTGTGGCAGTGGATGTGAATGGATTTGTGGGCTCAGAACCCCATTCCCCTTGCCCACTCCTTGCCCACTCCTCTCAGCTCCAGGCCTGTCCTCACCCACCTCCCCCTCCTCCCACAGGTGACCACTACTGGCTCTTCCGAGAAGCAAACCTAGAGCCAGGCTACCCACAGCCACTGGCCAGCTATGGCCTGGGCATCCCCTATGACCGCATCGACACAGCCATCTGGTGGGAGCCCACAGGGCACACCTTCTTCTTCCAAGAGGACAGGTCAGCACCCACTCCCCTAAACGGAAAAGGCCCCAGCCAGGCCCCCCTACCCTCACACCTACCCAGAGAGAACTCACTGGCTGGTGGGTTTTTTCACAGGTACTGGCGCTTTAATGAGGAGACGCAACGAGGAGACCCTGGCTACCCCAAGCCCATCAGTGTCTGGCAGGGGATCCCTGTCTCCCCCAAAGGGGCCTTCCTGAGCAACGATGCAGGTACCAAGGCCATCACTCTCTAGTCTGCCCAGTACTTACCTTCCCCCTGCTGCACACCCAGGGGCAGGGCTTGCCTGAGGTCACCAGACGTTGCAGTGGCATTTGTGGGGAACACAGCTGTGTCAGGCTGCTGGAAGCTTCTAGGGCATGACTCTCCTGGTTCTCCCTGCATCGCCACAATCCCCTTTTTACAGACACAGCCAAACCAAACCACATAGCTTGAGTAAGGGCCCCAAATCCCACCAGGAGGAAGTTGTGGAGTCAGGAGTCCCACCCAGGCCTGCCTGTGTCCAGAGCTGACACTAGGAACCGCCCTGCTCCCCGCAGGGTCCGGCTGCCTCGGGGCAGCTGCCGGGAGCCTTGAGTCTGAGCATGGCTCAGAGCCACGGAGTGAGAGTCCTTCTAGGCTGGCCACTTACCTGCCTGGAAGCCTGATCTCTGTCATTATAACCGAGTGACAGGGAGCTGTGGCTTTTATTTCTCCAGTAGGGTCTCTGGTGAGTTTAAGAAAAACCATAGCCCTGGTTCTCAGATTCCAGGTTCTTGCGCTCAGGGGAGACCCTATGGGCTTTGCCAGTGCTCAGCGGGTCATGTGGCTTCTGTGTGTGATGGCATCACTCTGCACCGCTCTGATCTCACTGTGTTCCGCAGAGCATAATCTCACTCCATGATTCAAACCTGGCCCTTCCTGGGGCTGATGGGAGGTGGCCAGGGAGCTGAGCCAGGGCAGTGTCAGGCTGCACTGCAGGTCCACTGCAGGCTCTCTGTGTGGCCTCGAGTGAGACACTGGCCTGTCTTGGGTGGGATGAAACCAGTCCTGGGATGGGACAGCAGGGTCCCCTGACTGCAGCCCCCAACCCAGCAGACTGTAGGACCCTTCTGCCATGCGCTGCCCCATTCACATTTAGCCCCACTAGGAAGCACAGGATGTAGGAGTGCGTGCAGATTTAAAACTGCTGGCGGAAGCAAATAAGGAGGAGGGTGTGTTAAAGCCAGGGCCCTTTCAGCATGTCCTGGTCTTCTGTAAGGGTCTCTGGCTGGCGAGTGGGCCGGGCCTGACACCACTCCCACACCCGCTTGCCCCTGCAGCCTACACCTACTTCTACAAGGGCACCAAATACTGGAAGTTCGACAACGAGCGCATGCGTATGGAGCCCGGCTACCCCAAGTCCATCCTGCGGGACTTCATGGGCTGCCAGGAGCGCATGGAGCCCGGACCCCGATGGCCTGATGTGGCCCGTCCGCCCTTCAACCCCGATGGGGGTGCAGAGCCCGGGGCGGGCGGTGACAGCCAGGAAGGCGAGGAGAGCCATGAGGCTGGCCCAGGTGCCGGGGAGGGGGACTCAGGAGCAGGGACAGATGCGGATGGGGGCAGCCGTGTGGTGGTGCAGATGGAGGAGGTGACACGAACAGTGAATATGGTGATGGTGCTGGTCCCTCCGCTGCTGCTGCTCCTTTTCATCCTGGGCCTCACCTACGCGCTCGTGCGGATGCAGCGCAAGGGCGCACCGCGCATGCTCCTGTACTGCAAGCGCTCTCTCCAGGAGTGGGTCTGACCCACACAGGCCCCTCCTGCTCCTCACGGTGCTAAGGGGCCAGGCTGGCGATCGTGGTGGTTCTGAGACGGCGGTTCCTGGGGCACCCAGCGAGAGCCTTCGGTGGCTCCCTCAGCCCTGCGTGAGGGCCGCCCCAGGCCCTCCAACATCCCTGCCAGCCCTGCCAGCCCTGCCCCCATTGTTTATTTATACCCAGGTATCTTTTTTTTTTTTTTTTTTTTTTTGCACACTAACTGAGCATTTGTTTCTCTTTTCCTGACCAGGAGCAGTCCCTCAGGGCAGAGGGTTAGAGTTTTCTAAATGGAGTTTTGCTCCAGACAGGGAAGTAGGCCCCCATGCACCTCTGGCTTGGCCACAGCCAGCGCAGTTGGAGGGTCAGAAGGCCCAGGTGGGAGAGTGACTGACAAGCTGTTAAAGTTCTCCCACCCTGGGCCCACCTCAACCTGAGCCCCAGGGCCAGAACTGTGAGCTCTGTTGGCTTTGGACACTGCTGGGACCTAACTGGTCTCCACCCACCTGAGTCTCTCTCTGCCTTAGAAAGAGCTGTCACCCAGGGCCAGCCCCAGGCCAGAGGGGACAGAGGGGAAGGTGACCACTGGCTGTAAGTCCATGTTGTTTTGGTTCCTTCCCAACCCCCCTCTGACAACCCCAGCAGCCCGGGTTCCTAGTGCCTAAGTACCCCTCCCCACCCCTAGCCAGCCAAGGGTTCCGCAGCTCCCAGCCCCCACGTGCCCCTTGAGCCCAAACCTCCTTTTCTCTCTGGAGAAGGGGCTGTGGGCCCGCCTTACGAAGGACCAAAGGGGGTCTGCCAAGGCCCCTGCACCCCAGGAGCCTCGCCTCGCAGGCTGGGCCTCCAGCCCGCTGTCTACTTTCTCCTCTCCGAGCTATTAATATGACCCACCTGGGCCCCACCCTCTCTCACCCATACCACCATCCTCAGGGGTCTCAAAACCCCACCAGCCTCAGGCTCCAGCTGCCATATCCTGGCTCTGCCCAGGAGAGAGGGGGCTGATAGGTGCCTAGGCTGGGGTGGTGGCTGTCCTCAGAGTGTGCCCACAGCCCACTGTCTAATAGGCTTGGGGGCTTCCTCCCCTCCAGCCCCCTGTCCTCCAGGGCACTGGTGAGGAGAGGTCCACAGCTCCTCCCCCATGCAGACTGTGGAAGGGGTAGTGGAGTCCCTAAGGAGCCCATTGTGGCCTGGAGATGCCCCTCCTCCCGGGCTCAGCCCTGAGGGCAGCAACGCTTCCTCCTGTCCCTTCCCAAAGCACGCAGAGGCGAGGCTGCTGTGGGAAACGGTACTGTACAGCCGGCTCTGTCCCCTCTGCTTCCCACAGCCCCAAGCAAGCGGGCCTGCCTCCCAGAATCCCGAGGCCCTCGGAGCGGGGGGCTTCTGGGCTGGCCCCCAGTGCAGGGCCAGCAGCTTCCCCCTACTCCATCCTCAGAACTGGAGAGTCAGCCCAGGCGTGGAGGGGGCATCCGTGTCTACCCCCGTCTGTTTCTTTCTGTAAATAATCTGCACTGATTAAAGTGTATGGCCGGCGAGTGTGGCCTCCTTTGTCAGAGGCCTTGGGCTGAAGCTTACAGCTGGAGGGCCTGCAGGTGAGGGGTGGAGTCCAGGCTGGGAGTAGGGGACTTGCCCCCACACCAGAGACCTCATTCCCAGTTCTGTGGGGGAGGGGAGGGGCTGGGGTCACAGGGAGAGGTGGCTGCCCTCATTAGACCTGAGGAGGGCAGCGCAGAGAACTGGGGGTGGTCCCGCTGGGGAGGGACAGGGAAGGAATGGCGGAGATGCTTGCCATTCATTCATGGTGAGAAAGGGCAACTCAGCTTCCCATTTACCCTTCACGTCTAGGGGGAATGGGAGAACCAGGCCAGCCCCCCAGCCCTCCACCCATCCAGACTGGGTTCTGGGCACCTTGAAGACCCAGCTTAGACAGGAAGGAGACGGGAAACAGTGCCACTATGGGTTCCTAAAGTTCCCCTCACCACATGCTCTGCTCAGCGGGTGAAGGAGCCCCCAGATCTGCCCTCTCATCTTTGAAGCAGCAGCAACTCTCCTCTTGGGCAGGGTGAACACGATGCCCAGCAGAGCAGAAGACAAGTGTTGCCATCCCCCAGGTCTGGGTGAGCCTCGAGCCCCATGTTCATGCTCTGGGCCAAGACTACTGCATACTGCCTGCACCCCCAGGAATGCAATGATCAGCCCTAGTGGGGTCCCACCCCAACCATGGAGCAGCCCAGGCCTCCAGAATTCCCTGGGCAGGGTCCTTCAACCTGTCCGGGCCCCACCCTCCCCACAGCATAGCCCTCCCTAGCCCCCCTTGATCCCACCCTTTCCTCTCTTTGTATTGAAAACTGGCTGAGGAGAGTAGGAAATGCTGGCCCCGGGAAGCCCCAAAGGCCTCTCAGGCTCAGCTAGGAAATGGCCCGTGAGCTTCCCCCCACCACAGGGGCCTTGGTGAGGGGCACGGAGGTCCCGGGTGGGCGTCATCTTGTCAGCTTTCCTACAGCAGAAGCCACAGGGCCCCACCCAGGTCTGCCTGAAGCCTGAGTCACCCAGAAGCCCAGAGGTCACCAGGCAGGTGGAGGGCAGCGTGGGGGCACCGGGATAAAGGCCTCTCTCATTGAGCTCTTCCTCAGAGCCCAGGCTGGAGGATGGAGTTGGCGGAGGTGGCAGCTCCTCAGGAAACTGCTGAGGCTTCCACCCCCAGGCTTCTGGTACAATCTCAAAGGAACCCAGTGGCTGAAGCCGCAGCGCTTCTCAGGAGCCCGTCTCCCTTCGGGGCCCAGATGTGAGGAGGAGGTGTCTGGGAGGGGTGGCTGGAGTACCCAGCCCTGCCCCTTGTCCCGAGGGAGCCCTGTGGCCCCAGCGTGACACCCCCTCCTCCCCAGGACTAAACAGCAGCCTGCATCTTTAAATTGTTTTTTTGTTTAATGTGGCTGTCACCTAAACACACTTTGGGCCTCTCACAACCTCTATTTCCTCAGCATCATTTGTTCCTTTATATTTTGCTAATTCCCAAGTAAGACAATGAAGGTAGTGCCAATAAACAAAAGGAAGAAGAATATATGTCACCTGAATCCCCGGGCCAGTGTTGACAGCTTGGAGCGTTTCCTTCCAGCACTTTCTTCCCTGTGTGCGTGCTCGGCTTCGAGTTTAGTCTGAGCATCCTGGGCTTCCGTCCTGATGCTGCCAGAACTGAAACCTCAGTGGAGGGAGGAACATGGCCTACCTCACAGGCTGCAGGGAAGATGACAGAGAGGATGGGTCGCTGTAAAGTGCTGGTGACAGTGCCTGGCCTTGACAAGTGGTCACTGTGCAATTCCAACCCCAGTCAACTTGCAAGCTCCCCCACTGAGGGTTTACTCATGACAAAAGGGCTCAGAGAGGTGAGGCGACTTTGCCAAGGTCACACAGCTAGGACATGGCTCTGTTGGGAACAGAACCCAGATGGACTGACTTGCACAGGAGCCCAGCCCCACCCCCCTGATGCTGTTGCAGAATCAGGACAGATACGGAGGCCGCTGCCCCCCTGGCCTTCCCTCCCCACACATTCTAGACATCGAAGACCCCAGGGCCACCAACAGAGCCTCCTTTCAAGCTGGGGCAGGGGCCAAGCCGGCCGCTTCCTCCCCCTCTGACTTGGCAGAAAAGCCTTTTTGTTGTGGCTCACACAGAGGCCATTCTCCTCCAGCTCACGGGGAGGAATGGCTGGCTTCCTGTCCATCCACAGTTGCCTAGACTATGGACTCCTCCGGTGGGTCCGAGGGGCTCAGGGCTCCCTCATGCTCCATGTCTCAGTCCCACCTCTGGGGCTCGAGGCTGCAGGCTTTGCCTCCCAACCTGTGAAAGCACACAGTGGGTGGAGGTCAGCTACCTCTCTGCTCTCTTGGCAAATGCTGGGGATTTGTGGTCTCAAGGCACTGTCAGGCACCCTCAGCCCACTGCCCAAGTGACCTCCTGATCCACAAAACTTTGGCAGAGATCCCTGCCGGGCTGCTTGCCCTGTCCCAAATGTCCCCAGGACTTGCTTGTCTCTCCGCCTTTGCCCTCCCACTGGAAATCCCTCGTCTTCATGTTGCATCCTGTCCAAGTTGCACAAATCCTCAAGACCCAGAGGAAAGGCTTGCCTTCCCCCAGTCCCACCCTCCCTCCTCAAGGTGGTGGTTTCCTTCCCTCTCTGCCTCACCCAGCATGTGTGTCCTGGCCATTCCTTACTCTGAGCCTCGCCTGCCCATCCTTACAGGCACCCAGATGCCGGCTGTGGCTCCACTGCTCACAGGCTATGTGTCCTTGGGCAAGTCAGTTCACCTCTCTGAGCTTCCCCTGGATTGTATCGTGTAGACTGAAGCGCATAGCCATGCCTGCTTCATACAATGGATGGGGAGGCTTGACTAAGCTGATCGTTGGAAACACTTAGACCAGCACCTGGCTCGTGGCTCCCAATGCTTTGTGGCTAATATCTCTGTTTTAGGTGTAGGAACTTGGTGGCACTGAGAAGGCTTCCCCTCCTTGCCTTCCTGTCCGGGACTGTCTGTGGGATGGGGTCAGCATCACAAGTCTGGGGACAGGTGCTGGGAGGAGCAACATTCCTGTCCCACCAGCTCCTCTCCCAGCTGCTGAGGCCGCATCCTGCCGACCCTGAGGGCTGGGCTGTCCTGGCCCAGCCCCTCCTCACCCCAGCACCAGACCCTGGACAGGAGGCCCTGCTCAGGTTTCATCCCTAAGTGCCCCTGACACCTCCCACCCCGACATTTTTACCCACCTCAGTGTTTGCCAGGAATAGCCTCCAAACTGGACTTACAGCCAGGCTACCAGGCCCCTCCTGGAAAAACGGTGCCATTGCCCTGCCAGCATGGATCACAGCAATAAGCTGGACTCCAGTAAGAGACCATTCAGAGTCCGTGGAAAGGGAGGGGCGCTGTACCCCAAAACTTCCATCAAAAAACATACAGCACCATCCTAAAACCTGTCAGCTTCAGTCAGATCAACTTCCTTTATGGATGGGGCTACTGAGGCCTGGACACTGACTCTGAACTACGTCTTCCAGTCCCCAGACAGGACGCCCCTGCCCAGCCCCCTCTACTGCCCCCTCCCACCTCTTCCCCCTAGTGCGGGGCCTCCCTCTTCTGTTCTTCAGAAGAGCTGAGGGCGGGGTGTTCTGATTAATCCAGCTTTCCTGATAAAGGGCCTTTCTGTGCTTCATGGCGCTCTGCCCATTGCACATAGCCCCCAACTGTCCTGTGAGAACAACCTCTCCCTCCCTCTCAGTCCATGAATTCTGGTAGAGCTGACCCCATCCCATTGGTGACCTGATGATCTTGTGAACCAGCATCAGCCAATCAGCACTCCAGTGAATGGTTCAGAGGCGGGCAGGAAACCCAAGTCTGGCCAATCAGGGCCTCTCTGTGACTTCCTGGAGCCCCCTCCAGGAGGGAGGCCTGTGTCTGGTGGGGTTGCGAACAGCTGGAGCCTGAGCCTGGAGCTGCTGATGGGTCATCCTGCCATCACACGTGGAGAGCTTTCCCCAGAGCAGAGCCAGCACAGAGGAAAGCAGAGCCTCGAAGGTTCTGGAAGGTGCCATTTGAGCCCCTGGATCCAGCCATGCCTGAAGCTCTAGGGTCCTAGGCTTTCAGTTACATATATCAATAAACTCCCCGTATATCTTGAGTACAGTGAGTTGGTTTGTTCTATTTTAAACTTTTCTCCTGACTGAGGCCCCGGGTATCAGTCCAAATGTGTGCTTAGCTTAATGCGCTCTTCTTGCCAATCTTAGACTCTCCTCAGGAGAGCGCCAAACCCCGGACCACGAGGCACTCATCTCTTCAACCCTTGAATGTTTCCTGAGAACCAGGGCTTGCTCTGGGGTCCCTGACACACCCCATCAGCTGCCTAAGACAACATAGGACACCTGAGTCTTCTCAAGAGGCCCCGGGAATCAAGTAGCCAGATGGCCACAGGCAGGGTGTGGGGAAGCTCCATTACCTATTACAGAGGCTCTTGTAGATAGCAAATGGTAGCACAGAGCTGGCCATCAGGGCAGTGAGGAAACCACAGAAAAGCCAGAGGGGACTCTGAAAAATGCCAGCAATTCCTCCTCTCCTGTCAAACAACCTTAACATTTTATTAAAAAGCCTGCAGTCTCTCTTATGAGTATATATTAACATATTTGTAAAAAGTGAGTTCCTAGCAGTCATGCCTTTTCATTTACTAGAGCATGAGATTTGGATAGAAATGTGAGATGTAAGAGACTTTCCCTTTATTTGTTGCCTGAATTTTTATGAGCGTACATTATATGCTCATGATGATGAAATATGCCAGTTAACAGTGTATCTTTAACCACTTCTCATGTCCACAAACTGTTTTCTACAGCACCATGTTGGTGAATGCATCCTACAGATGCCCTGGAAGAGTTTCGTCAACCCACGGCAGGACAATTACTGATGACATTTTGGAAGTATCCATAATTATTACAAATAGTTCTCAAGGGCTCACTGTGCTCCAGATTTTATACGCTTCGCTGTAGTTAATCCCGGTAAGATCCGCACAGGGAAGCTCTGTTTGCACTTCGCTCCAGAGGAGCCCGAGGCTCAGAGAGGTGAAGGGACTTGCTTAAGGTCACACAGCTAATCAGTGGTGGAGCCTGAACTCAAGCCCACACCTGCTTCTGACCACAAAGCTCATGCTCTTAGCTGTCTATTTATTCAGTGACCATCTATCGATATCAGGGGTCGGGCCAAGGATCCCACAGTGAACAGCAGAGACCCTCCCTCATGGGGCACACGTCCTAAGGAGGTGGGCATCCCAGGAAGAGGGAATAGCCAGTGCAAATATCCTGCGGCTGGACAGGCCTGGCATGTTTGAGGAACAGAAAGGAGACAACAAGGTGCTGCAGGGGATGGGAGGAAGCAGGGCCAGGAGACAGGGTTGGGAGCTGAATTTATTCTAAGCCCGACAAGAAACCTTCCGAGCACTTTAAGGAGTGGGGAAGGAGGTGGCATGGTCTATGATTTTAAGAATATTTCTCTGGCTACTGTATGTTCTGCTAAACTACCTTTGCAAACAGCCGTGATTCTCGCCTTCAGAGAGAAATCATTGGAGTGGAATCACCAGCACACAATGTCATAACCTAAGGCTTTTATTACATACTGACAATTACCCTCTAGGGGAGCTTCTACTCCTCCCCCAAGTGGCTGAGTGCCCACCCCCCACCCCCCGACACACACTAGGTATGAGGTCATCTTTATCAACGTAATCAGTGAAAATAATAGTGCTTTGTTGGTTTTACTTGCAGTCCTTTGATGGTTGCTTAGTTTGAACATTTATTTCATGTTAGTTGTTAACTATCTAGAGATAATTTTTAAGGGAGGAGGGGATTGGCTGCTCATGCCCGTTGCTCAGTTTTCTTTTGGGGTGTCTCTTCTTATTGATTTGTAGGAACTCATTATAGTGTGAGGAAATTGGCCCTTTGTTATTCAGTGAGTTTTAGAGCTAGAAGGTTCTTAACCCACACCCCTCATGCACAGATGGGTAAACTGAGGCTCAGACGGTAACGGGTATTAGCTGGTTTCAGAGGATGACTCTGCCAGCTGTGTTCATTGCCTGGAGAGATCCCCTCCCCTCCCTCCAGCCCCTCCTGGCATCTTAGGGTTCGTTCCCTGCCCCCACCCCCAATTCCCCACCAGAGCCTCTTACTCAGTTCCTAATGGAGAGGAAGACATTCTGCAGACAGTTGGCTGTGTGTGCAGATGCTGTCACCCCTGGAGGAATGGGTCCTTGGGAACACAGCTTAGTTTCCTGGGTGGGGTGGGTGGTGAGGATGAGGGTGGGGCGCCTCCCGTCCTCCCTTGTTTCCAGATACCCGGCGGAGCCACATTAATTTGATTGGGCGGCTTACCGCGCATGCACCGTGCGCCGGCGTTCTGAGCGGGCCTGCAGGAGCAGGCCTGCGAACACTGCAGGGGCGCCAGAGAAGGGGCAGTGGGTGAACCAGAGAAAGTCCTAGACTCCTAAGTCCTGGGCTGGAGCCCAGCTCTGTCTGGGAACTCACTGGAGCTCTCAGCCTTTGCCATAAGTTGGGGATTCAGTTCCCAGAGTTGGTGTTAAGAATTGGTGAAATGTGGACTTTAATACGTGCAAACATGAGGCTCTGCTTACTGTGGTGGCATCAGTATTTTGCCTACACAGCGCCCATCCTTCCATCTCTTGGCTACACACCTGCTTTTCCTTTAGGGAGCCACCCCTCTCGCATGCTGAGTTCACGAGCTACAGAAAAGCTGCGCTTTCCCTCAGCTTTGGGGCAGGTGAAACCCAGGTCAATCAGTTCCCTGTCCCCTCCTCATCCCTGCCAGGGATGGGCAATGGTCCGAGTCATCTCTGGAGTTGCTAACACCTGGGAACAGCCTGCATGAATACGAGCAGCACACAAGGGGACAGAGGATGGCGTTGCTTCTTACTCTTTTGTGAGAGCCGATAAATACTCTCATTGGCTAATCCAGCTTGATTTGGAATTGGGGTGATTTGTAACTGAAAAAAAAAAGATACAAATACAACTGTCACTTAATTTAGTCCTTCATTACCAGAATCTGGGGCTCAACGAGAACAGACTGGTCTCAGGTCACATACACTCAGCAGAAGAGTGAGGGCTCCAGTAGCCCAGACACACCATCTCCAGCCACAATGCCCTGCTCACCGGGGCCAGCCGGTTTACAGGACATGCAGCCCCAGTCTCTCTCCCTCACATGCACGTGAACTTGCACGTTAATGAAAGGCTTTGCAAACACGTGCTCTTGTTCAGGTTCATAAATGCATCGAGTCATTTGGGAATCAATACTAAGGAAGTATATTTTCAAGGCATGGGAAAACGTTTGTGTACAAAAATGTTTATTCATATTTCTTTGCAACGACAGCAACTGGAGACAAACGAAGGGCCCACCAACAGGACTTTGGTTACGTAAGCGGTGGCATATTTGCTGATGGACTATCATGCACCATTTTCAGATGGTGATTCTAGAAATCGCCCGTGCAGCCACATGGCATATGGCCACCGGGGCGGGGAGGCTCTGCTGAGAACTGACGGGGATGGAGGGCAGAGGAGAAGGGCAAATGAGCATCACAGAGGGTCTGAGTAGAAAGGGGCTTTCCAGAGCAGCTGGTCCATTTCCTGGTTTGAGAAACTGAGGTGCATGAAGGCGCCATGGCTTGCCCAGCGTCCCAGAGAAAGTGAGTGGCAAAATTAGACTTAGGCAAGGTCCTCCGGTCCCTGGAGGAAGGAACCATTCCCGGGCCTCACTCTCACTTGCTCTAGTGCAGCGTGTGCTGACTCTCTCTGTGGATATGGAGGAAACACTGCAGATCAGGCTGGAATCCAGATCCCCCTCACCCCTCGGGGGGAGCCACGCTTTCGCAGTGGCTGACATCGCCCCAGACCACGTCTGTGCAATTGCATGCCATAGATCCCCATGTTCATAATAGAGACAGGATTTGTTTTGGGACTAGTTTGTTTGCTTAACGTAAGTGTTGTCGTAACGTGTGGAGGGTTCTGCAGCTTGTGTTCTCACCCATTATTACGTCCTGGACATCTTTCCATGTCAGCACTAAAGATCAGCCTCATTCTTTTTATAGATGCTATTGATTCTCGTGTAGCTAAGATGACTAGGGATAAGAGCAAGTTTTTCTCTTCCTCCCTGAGTGTACAGGAAGGCAGCTCCACCTCCTGGGTACTTCGGTGAGGACCAATGGGCTGTCAGTAGAAGTGACACATGTCGCTTGCAGGGAGAGGCCGTTTAAAGGAGGGCTTCAGCCCTCTTTCTGTCCCCATGGAGGGTTGATCCCTGGAGCCTCTTGCTGAGAAGGTGGGGCCCTAGAAGACGGAAAACTGCCTCAGCTTGAGTCCGAGTGACTCTGTGGAGTCGAGGATGTGACCTTCCCTGCAATGCCAGCCTGCACTGGACACGTAAAACCGTGTGTGAAATCATGGAAATTTCTGCAGCTTGATGTTGCCTGACCTGATGGACACTGTCTGGGTGTAATCACTTTTAAAACAGTTCCCTCCACGGCTCCAAAGTGTGTCCATTACAGACAGTGGTGCGATTACTATTCCCGTACGTGCCTCCTCGTGCATACTTGGGAGCATTTCTCTGGACTTTTCTTCATTTGCCCCTCTACATGATTCCCTACTCTGTTCCACCTGCCCCCGAGGCCTGACCCTTGAGGATTGAATCCCCCTTGCCCTCTGGCTTCAGATTAGGTACCACCGATAGGGGGTGCTTGCAGGAGACTGAGTGTAGAGAAGGGGGGTGTTGGGGTACTTTCCCCACAGCTTCCCACAGGCAAACCCCAGACTCTTGCCCAGGCCCGCACACCATAGCCCTCACTGCGCTCAGGCAATACCTGCCCTCCCCTTGCCCTCTAGGCCCAGGGTGGTGATGGCACCCCAGCAGGCTAGTCTGGTACCCTGATTTCCCTCATAGAGTCCAGTGACCCTGACCACACCTCTGGGAGTCACTAAAACTACACTTCAGACTGCCTGGAGTGAATCCTGTGTCCTGCCAGAGCTTTGACTGATCCAGCTGGAGGGAAGGTGACATTCCCAGATCGCTGGAAATGTGTGTTGTCTGTTTTAATACATGCTTCCAAACTGACCTTCCAGGTCACGTGAGAGCTGGCCTGACCAAGTCCTGGGGCAGCCCTGCGGAGAGATGGGGGGCGCAGGGTTCCCTCCATGGGGCTGCGGCTCCCTCAGGTTCTGGAGCGAGCGTCCTGGCCGATCAACAGTCACACACTGGGGCACCCGGGGCCACCTCTGGCCACCCAGGAGCACGTGAGGGGCACAGGCCCTGCCAGCCACTCACGGCCACTGCCAACTGAGACCAGCCTGAGGCACCTTGCCCTGTGCAGCCCAGCGGCAGGACAAAAACCTGACAAGCGTGTTTTCACCAAGCTGAGAGTTTCGGCCTCTCTTTGAGGATTGTTTGTGTTTCAGGTCACACTGTTGGCTGCCCCCACCCCCTTCTTTCCTTTGCCAAAGTGGCATTCCCTGGACTGCCAGGAAGCTGGCCGTTCCTGCCCTGAGGTGCCCAGTGGGAATCTCCTTTTCCTATTCCAGGCACTTCGGTATCCTCTGTGATACTTCATTCTCTCAACACTGTCCAGCAAATGGCACGCATTGCCTCCATCCTACAGACAGGGGCTGCGGCCCAGCAAGGGAGGGCAGCTTGCCCAAGGTGACGAAGAGAGTTAGAGGCTGGGGTACCATGGAAACTCACCCCACCCTGTGTCCACCCCATCCACCCACCCAACCTGAGCCACCAGACAGGGACCAGGCCTTCCAGCAGTCCCTCCCCTCCGTCCATTTGTTTACCCAGCAAATGCTGAAGCTAACCAACCACCAGTGGCAGAAGGCCGGCCCCCAACCAAACCCTGCCCACCGCCCGTTTTTGTAAACAAAGCGGCGGAGCACAGCCACTCGCACCCACTTGTGTGTCTGTGGCTGCTTCAGGGCAGAGTTCCGGCGCAACAGGGACCGTCCTCCCGCGTCTGATATGTTTACTATGTGGCCCTTTACAGAAAAAGCTTGCCCAGGGCCACACTCTGACTTCCTAGGCACTTCTGCACCTTCATGAGCCCTCTTCTTATAAAATAAAAAAAATGCATACATATATATATATTATATATTATATTAGATAATATATAATTCTATATGTTGGGAAAGTATCCCTCCATGTAACATGAAACATAAAGGCATTTATGCTGGAGTTTTTTTTCCAGACAGCCCTTGCATAATGTATAATAAATAAATACAATAAATATAAAATTAATGATATAAATATAAAATATAATTATATATAATCTACATAATATTGAACATAGCATATAGTATATGTATTATATAATACATAATTACATTTTATGACTGTTGGTCTAAAACCTAGTGCAAGCTGGGCTGGGTTGTATTCTTTTTTCCTCCTGTCTTTAATAAATTCAAACGTTTGCGTGCATCTCTAGAACCACTGCGGACCCTAGGCACGGCCGACTACGCCTCAGGGAGGAGTCAGCGCTGCCAGGCCCTCCGGTAGTGCTCACCCCACAGCAGGTGGCAGCCGGGCAGGGGGGAGTTTTTATGGCTTTGCGGGAACGCCCAGGGCTCAGACACAATGACTGCACGCCTTCCTTAGGATGGAAACTCTTACTCCCTTTCCAATTCCTGTATTTTGCATTTTCCAAAATTCTAATTAGTTTGGGGGGATAAATAATAGAAGCACATGGGTCAAGAGCTCATTTGCATGCCCCAGATGATGTGCAAAAGAATGTAACCTTCTCTCCCACCCCTGCACCCCTGGCCCACTGGTGCGATTCCCGCCAAGCCACGCGGTGTGTCTGCAAGGAGAGGCAGTGGGCTAGTGTCACCACGCACACTGTTGCACTGCAGCCTTTCCCCTCTGTACGGAACGTACGTCTGCGTTCTTAGGCATAAACCTATATTCTCTCTGCTGAATGGTTCTTTCGTATTCCATTGAATGACTATACCACAATTAGGACTCCAAAAAATTCTCTCAGGAAAGAGAGCGTCCCCTTGGAGACACACTCTGCTAGAGGCTCTCCCTTACCTGCTGCTTTCTGATTCCATTATTTGAAACAAGGAAGTACTATTTATGGAAGACACAATAGCCTGAATTGACCTCAGGGAATTCTAATTTTGGATGTTGGTGGCTGACACCCAACAGAATTGGTTGGGGGTGGGGAGGGGAGGAGGTAGACATCTAACACACTGTTTCGTAGTTTTTCCTGGGGATATGACTTCACAACTTCAAGTGTTAAGTAACACTGTAAACAAACCTTTTAAGGTTTACTTTAGAAAGCAACACTTTAAAATTAAGAATGTCCGTTCACTAGACACCATTAAGAGACTGGAAAAGAAGCCACAGACTGGGAGAAGATGCCTGTTTGCAATCTGTGTGTCCAAAAGACTTCTATCCAAAATACATAAATAACCCCTACAAAACAGTAAGAATACAAAGGAGGTGAGCCGAAGGAAAAATGGATAAAAGACTTGGTCAGCCTTAAACAAAGGATATCCCAAAGACCAATAAACATAAAAACATGCTCAACTTCATACAACATCAAATGCCCTGCTCCAGCCGATTAATCAGACCCAAGGAGGGGTCGTAAGAACCTTCCATCTATAGCTGGTTGGTCAGAAGCACAGATAACAACCTGGAATTTGTTTGATGTCTGATGGGTAGTTTTGTAGGACTGAGCCCTTAACCTGTGGGAATCTAAGGCTATCTCCGGGTGGACAGTGTCAGAATCGAGTTCATTGCTTAGTGGTGTTGAAACAACACACACAGCAGAATTGGTGTCGGAATCGTTACATACTATTTATAACAGCCAAAGATTGTAAACAAACCCAGTGTCCATCCACAGCACAATGGATAATGGTGGCATACACACACAAATACATAGAGCATTGAAAATGAACAAACTAGACTGGATGTCATGGCAAGGAAGACTCTCCAAAACACGAGACTTCAAGGAGCACAGGCTGTATAAATGCCATTTGTACAAAATTCAAAAGCAAGCCAAGCTAGCCAAAAAACGGGACCGACTGACGAACAGATGAACAGATGAACGAAATGCAGTATATCCATACACACATCCCTTAAGGACTACTCTCCAGCCACAAAAGGTTTGAGGTTCTGACACATATTACAGCACGATGAGCCTTGAAAACATTACGCTAAGTGAAAGAAAGCCAACACAAAAGGACAATTATTGTATGATTCCATTTACAAGAACCGTCTAGAAGATGAAACCATAGAGAGGGAAAGTAGATGAAAGATGAGCAGGGCCGAGGTGATGGCGAAATACTGAGTTCTTGATCTACAGAGCTGTTTGGGATGATGATGGTTGCACAACATTGTCAATATAATTAATGCCACTAGATTTACTCCTAAAAATGGTTTAAATGACAACTTTAAAAATACGTTATGTTGCCACAATAAATAACATTAAAAAAAAAATCCCTGGAGTTCCCTGGGGGGTGTAGTGGCTTGGGGCTTTGTCACTGGCTCTGTCGGCGCTATGGCCTGGGTTCGATTCCTGGCCGGGGAATTACCCACATACCAAAAAAAAAAAAAAAAAAAAAAATCCCTACATTGCAAATAAAGAAATGAAGTCAAGGAGGCGGGGGGAATCCCAGGCCAAACCAACTTCTGCTGTTAGAAGTCAGGGGCAGTGGTGCCCCTCGGGGTGGAGGACAGTGTCCAGGACGGGTGCAAAGGGGACCCTGTTAGGCTGGGTGTGTTGTTTTTTCATCTAGGTGATGGTTATGTGAATGGGCTCTATTTGTGCAATTCATCAAAATATTTGTGTGTATGCATATGAAGAGATAAAATATACTTGCAGGACCTAATATTTTGCAAATGGTTAATTGGGACTTGGGTAAAATTTGGGGGGCAGCATCATAGGCACCTGTTGCAAACACTTAGATGTCACTAACACTGGAAGCTGAGAGGGACACTCAGAGAGTGATCACAGTGACAGTGACAAAGAGAGGGCAGAGATGAGTGGGCATAAGTATAATGCAAAAGGTAGAACATAATTATTTAATGGAATATAACAGAGTGGGCAAAGCTATTATAATACTAAAGTGATGTATTGTTTTATCTGATACATGATTTAAAAACATGTACAAGTGTGTGTAGCTAAATTAATACATTAAATATTTTAAGCACTTGAACATTTAACCTACATACCTAAAAATTATAGGTCTCAGCTGGCCCACAAACATGTCGTTAGCTTTCTGTTTGTTTAAAGTGTGGCAAAATACCCATAACATAATATTTGCCACCTTAACCATTTTCAAGTGTACAGTTTAGTGGCAAGAAGGACATTCAAACGGTTGTGCAACCATCGCCACTACCCATCCAGAACTCTTTTCATCTTGTCCCCATTAAACCCTAACTCCCCACTTCCTCCTCTTCCTATCCCCTGGCAGCCACTACTGATTCCACTTTCTGTCTCTGTGGCTTTAACTACTTCTGGCTACTTCGTTCAGTATTTGTCTTTTGTGACTAATTCATTTCACTTAGCATAATGTCCTCAGGCTTCAACCACATTATAGCATGTGACAGAAGTCCCTTCTTTTTAAAGGCTTACCATCCCATTGTATGGATGTGCCGCATTTTGCTTCTCCGTTCACCCATCAGTGGATACTTAGGTTGCTTCCGCCTTGTAGCTGTACACATCTCCCTGACACCCTGCTTTCAACTCTTTTCACATATGCTAAAGTGGAACTGCTGGATCCACTGGTGACTTTGACTGTTTGAGGAACCACCACCTTGTTTTCACAGCCGTGGCCCCAACGGGGTGTAAGCAGTCCGATTTCCCCACAGCCTCACCGACACCCATTTTCTGGGTTGTGACAGTAGCCATCTGATAGGTGTGATGCTGATCTTTTTTTTTTTTTTTTTTTTTGGTGGCCGTGGCGGTGAGAGCGCTGAAGCCTAGCCACTGCACCACCAGGGAGCCCCCCCCCCCTTATTTTTGTTTTTGATCTCTTTGGGGCACAGAAGATTTTCATGTATTCGGGCAATATTTTATATCCTAACATACATGTACAAATATGAGTGTCTGTGGGATACAATTCTAAGAGTGAAATTCCTGGATCAAAGGATGTGTGCATTTTTAAATCCACCAAATTCCTGTCGTAGAGGTTGCCCCAATTCACAGGACCACCCACAGTGTGTCAGGGTGCCCATTTTTCCACACCCGCACCAGGCCAGCACGTGATCAAACGCTTTCATCTCGTAACGTCCTTCTGCTGCCCTGGTCCTCCGCGGGGAAGTGAGGTCTCTCCACCCTTCCTCAGGGGCCAGAGCAGCCACCCCCACACAGAGCCCCGTTTCAGGCCTCTGATGAGACTCCCCTCCCAAGTCGTCTCTCCTCTAGCCCACCCTCCACAGAGGCAGCCAAAAAGATGTTTCTCAAGCAGTCTCTTCCCCAGGCTTGGAACTCTTTGGGCCTCCATGTCACACATAACTGTCGTTTCTCAGCAGGACTTTGCCAGTGATTTGCTTTTCAAAACTGACTAAAGCAGCTACAAGCATAGTAGTCCTGTGTCTTCATTTGGGTTCCCCCAGAAGCCAACCCTGAGACAAGGATTCTGGGGAAAGTACTGAAGCTTGTTGCTGGTGACTCAGGAACATGAGTACAGGACCGGAAAAGTGACAGGTAAGCGAAGACAGCAAATAAAGGATATGTTATCGAGCTAGTTACCCGTAATCTGAGCTTCATCCCCCTAAAGAGCTCTGGGGGATGGTGAAGAGCACGCACCAGCGGGGAGGAGCTGGGTACCAAAGATCAACTCCCATCAACAACCGGTCAAGGGCTGCTGGGTGGGGCTGCAGATTCTCTGGCTCCTCCGGCCCGCCCGCCGTGTGCCACGACGGCACCTACTGCCACAGCTCCAGGAAGTTCTCAGGTAGAGAAATATGGGAGATGGCATCCGGAAGCTGGGCCAGCGTGCCGGGACCAGTAAAGCCCAGGGGACTGACACAGCCTCTGCTACACCCTATCATTGTGTCACTCAGTGTGTCTTCTAGAGTGAATGAATGAGAGAGCGGTGGAAGAGTTGCAACTGGTTCAGGGAAATCTGCATCTCAGCAGCTCATCTCACTTAGCCACAGGCCTTCCGCCTTTACAGAACCCCTCTGCCCTCTCCTCATACCTGCCGCTGGGTTTTCCTTGGGGGGATCACAGCCAGTGCCCATTCTCAGTTTCCATGGTTGGAATGGAGTTGGTCCTACCCCTCAGATACAGGGTTGGTCACGGGATTCAGGCGTGGCCAATCAGCAGAGTCTACCCTGCTGGCCGTTGCGATTGGTTCAGAGATGATGGCATGATCCAAGCAGCCCCATCAAAGGTAACCTCTGGACTTTGGCTTTTGCTAGTGGGAAGGTGGAGCTCTTTTCCTGATGGATGTGTGGGTCTGGAGCTACTGGCTGCTACTGTGTTGGTGGGGAGAGGGCTGCCAGAGAGCCACTGCAGGAAAAAGCCAGCCTCTGGAGACTGAGGACACCTTGAGCCCTAAAGGGAATTAAACCTAAAGTGAGATCCACCGTGGGATCGATCAGATACTGGGCCAATAAATGACCTTGTTAGCTTGTGCCACTTTGAGGCGGGCTTCTGTTGCTTACAGCCCGTGGAGGGCTGACTAGCACAACGAGGCACCTTGACAGATGTGCTCACTGAGAACAATTGTGGTTTCCCTCGTCAACACAGTTTGGGGATAATCATCAATCAGGGTCTCCCAGTGGGAGAGGCCCAGGCAGGGGATGTTTCTTCCCATCACAGGGTTCAGGGAGCAAAGGTGAGGGACTCAGGCTAAAGAGGCTCCTGCCTCAGGAGCACCACGCATTCCCTCGTCTCTCTTCTTTTTTTTTTTTTTTTTTTTTTTAATGTGGGTATTTCCCTGGCTGGGAATCGAACCCAGGTCACAGCGTTGACAGCGCCAAAGCTAGCCACTACACCACCAGGGAACTCCCTCGTCTCTCTTCTCCACATCCCAGCCACACCTGGCTCCGCACCCTTTCCCAGGCATGCTCTGGGTCTTGGTCCTGCCCTTCCTGCCTCCAGGGATCCCCACACCTCCCCTGACTCAGCTCAAATGCACCTGCTTTGTAAGGCCTACCTGGGCAAGACTGCAGACAGAATGACTTTTTCTCTCCTCCTGTGCTCCTACTCTTTATACCCTTCTATTTAAAGCGGAACTTGGGGCTCAATGTGATCACTCATTCCTTTATTCTTTAAACAGTTACTAACTTAGTGTCGTCTGTGCTCCCAGCATGATTTTGTGCACTGGGGATACAGCAGAGAATTATACAGACAAAAATCTGTCTTCCTGGAACTTACATTCTAATAGGGGAACAGACAATTAAAATCAATAAATCAGTAAACTAAACATGGTATGCTTGGGAGTAAGTACTAGAGAGAAAAATCAAGCAGAGAAGGAGGACAGGGAGAGCTAGGCGCACACACACACACACACACACACACACACGCTTTTAAATAATGTGCCTAGAGAAAGTCTTTCTGAGAAGGTAGCACTTGAACAAAAGCCTGAGGAGAGATTAGGAAGGGTAGTGGATTGCATGATGGCCCCAAAAGGATATGTCTACACCCTAGTCCCCAAAACCTATGAATGTTAACCTTTTTTGGGAAAAAGGTGTTTGCAGAACTGTTAGAGAATGTGTTTCTGTGGCTAAGCTACCAAATTTGGGGTAATTTGTTAATGGCGAATACAGGAAGTAAATCTTGTGGAAGTCTGGGGACGAATGGTCTAGGCAGAGAGATTCTCAAGGGCAAAGGTTCTGAGGCAGAGGTCATGCTCGGTTTGTGGGGTGGCAGGGAGCCAGAGCAAATGGGGCAGATTGAAGGAGAGGTAGGAAGTGACAGAATGGGAGGTCAGAGGTTTAGGGGACTCGATCATGTGAAGTCGTGTCGCGCCTTGTTGGCTTTTACCTTGAGATAGGTGGAGCCATGGAGAGAGTTTTGAGCAGAGGAGTGACACGATCTGACTTAATAATTTAAATAAATTGTCAACCTTAAAAATAAAACAGCCAGTTGTTTTGCCAGCCAAATGGGTGTGTCCCGAAATAGCAGAAAAGCTGCAATAGGGGACAATCAAGCTACAGCAAAAACCATAGGCAAGTCCAACAGGCAAGGAGAGGAACGTTACTTCCTAGAGAAAAAGGAGGAAGCTGGGCGGGGTTCTTCCTAACGAGAGTTCATTGGAGGAAAGCAGGAGTTCAGGGTGGTGGCGGGTTCTCATTGGCTGAGTTGCTGGGCGAGGAGGAACGTCTTCCTCCTGCAGGAGGAGTAAGCTAGCATCACTGGCAAGAAGGCCCTTTCCTGTTGGGTCTGTAATTGAAGCCTGGAGGTAGCGCCTGAGGGCGCCCTCTGCTGGCCTCCTGACTCCATTTTAAACGACGTTTCCCTTTAATTTTCACAAAACAAAAGCAAAAATGAGAGCACAGCAGCCACCATATTGTATCCCAATTATGTCTGCGCTGCTAAACTGTAAGCAACCTGAGGACAGGGACGATGCCTTACATTTTTTTTGCATCCTTAGGGTCCAACACTGATAATGAAAGAGCTTCTACAAATGAATAAGAAAAAGGCTCCAAAAATAGGCGAAAGGAAAGATGCAAGTGTTTAATAGGAAAAGAGACAAATCCTTACATTCCTAGGTATTTATCTGAGAGAAATGAAAGAATGTGTTCACAAAAAACCTCACAGATGAGTGGCCACAGCAGCTTTATTCATAATAAGCAAAACCTTCAGCAGCCCAGGTATCCATGAGCAAGAGAATGTATATTTTTATAGCCAGACCATGCATATGGAATTTTATATTCATACAATGGAACATTTTTCAACAATAAAAGTTATTTATTGCAATGACATAGATTCATCTCACAGACATAAAGCCACACATGATTTCATTTATAGAAAGTTCCAGAATAGACAAACCTAATCTATGATGAAAACATAAGAAGCATGGTTGCCTCTGAAAGGTGGGAGCAGAGATGGAGCCGTTAGGGACAAGAGGGAGTTTTCCAGAAGGTCACGTCCTCTATCACAACAGAAGTCTGGGTTACACAGTGTACGAAATTGTCATGCCTAATAAAATGACACTTAAGAGTTTTGCATTACCATAGGTAAATTTTACATTAAGGGAAAGGAAAGAACCATAAACAAATATTGAACTCTAGTTAATGCTATGCATGCTCCAGAGTTTAGGGATGACGTGTACCGATATCTGTGACTTACTTTGAAATGGATCAAAAACTAAGGATGGATGGAGGATCCCCATGTGCTAAAGCGAATCTAGTAAAATGTTAATTGCAGAACCTACATGGTGGGTAAATGGGTGCTATTGTATGATTCTTTTCTGTATGTTGAAATTTTTCATAATAAAAAAATTAGCGGGGGGAGAGGCCCAGTGATCAGGGATGTGCAGAGTGCAAGACTCCACTCATATCTTCAACCCATTCCATCAAATTACAATGAGATTCTAACTTCCACTTCCACTTTTGGATTGCCACAAATGTTCGAGACTTGTGATCCCCAGCGTGCACCCGAGTGTGGGGGTTCTCGTGTACTGTAGGAGGATGGAACTGTGCCTCCACCGAAGCCCGCGGCCCTGACTCCCTGTGTGCTTCCTTCCTGCCCCCTTCCTGCCCTGAGCAGCTCGTCCCCTACATGCAATGTATACAATGTTCTATCCTGTTTTCCCCTAAGCATTAGCATGTCCACATTTCACTACTTTAAAAACTTGGTACACATTGTACTGAAAACAGGCACTGCAAGGATTTGGGTCGGGTTTTTAAGACCACAAAATTCATGGTAGAAAACTTAGAAGGCACAGAAAAGAACAAAGAAGAAAATAAAATCCCTGAAAACCTACCACTTGGACATTTTGCTGGCCCCCTTCCTACCTCTTCCATGCACACGCGTGGGCATCGCACACACAGTCACAAGTTTTACGTCTGTGTGTATTTTAACACAATTGGGGATCCTATAGGACATGTTTTGTTACTTGCTTTTCTTAATAAAATTCTTCTGAGATGTGGTTTTACAGGCTGCCCGGTTCTTTAATGAGGAACCACATTATTTTTGCATTATTAGGGTCCGGAGAGGGTCAGCCTGGGACCTGCTATGCCCTTGGGGAGCCCAGGGCAGGGACAGGCCCACTGATGCAGATGTTAGAGGTATGCAGGCACCTGGCATCCCTGGGGTAGGAGGGCCTGGCAGAAATATCCCCTGATCCTGGTCGGGGGGCAAACCTGGTCCTTGGGCTGGCTGCCCCAACGGCCCCCCACCGCCTCATGCCAGGCTCAGCTGGGAGCTGAGCCTGTACTCACTCTCCCCGCAGGGTTCCCCTGCCTGTCCTGGCCTGTCCTGGCCTGTCCTGAGCTGCCCTGACTGGGCCGGGTCGGGTGAGGCTAGGCCCCGAGGCCCTTGAGGACTGTGGGAAGAGCCAGGCGTCTAAGGCCAGCAGTCAGGGAGTCTTGCTTCAGCAAGGCTTTTGGCCCAAGAAGCACCCTTGGTCCAGCCCTCAGCCTGGAGGAAACCCCTGAGCCCCAGGCCTCATTGTGTTTTCAGGATTTCCTGTTTCCTGACCGCCTAACCTATTTATGGGCCACAATGGCTGCTTCCACGGGAGGCCCCTACTGTACTCGGGCCCATCCTCTGCAGGCCCTGGACACAGCCCACACATCACATTACAAGCCCAGCCCAGGCTTGCCTTGAGGCAGGGACAGTAAATGTCACATCACATCCTAATTCAGTAGACTGATAGAGCCTGCCAGGCATAGGATGAAGATTCAGAAGCTCTATGTGGGCTGAGCAAGAAAGAGTACGACAGTCCGTCAGCCGTGGCGGCTGTGTGACGGTGAGTGGCATGAGCTTACAGCCTGGTGACAGTTCTGGCCCCAACTTCTGTCCTTGTTCCATCCCCCCCTCCTTTGCCTGCTGTCCCCTCGAGCTTCAGGCTCTCTCTCTCTCTCTGGAACAAGCCCTGCCGTTCCCTGTCTCAGAACCTTTGCTCAGGTTGCTCTTCTGGCCTGTCATGTCTGTGCCTGGTCCCCAGCAGTTACCTCAGGCAAGGGTCTGCCAAGGGCGCAGACACTGGTCAGCTCAATCATTCTCACGCAAGGTCCCAGTTCAAATGTCACTTCTGGGAGACTTTCCTGTGCCCCAAGACTGGGCCACACCCCCATCCAGCCCCGATAAATTCCGCAAGAGATGCCACCAGATCAAGTTTGTGGGTGTCTTAGGTCAAGCTCCCTCAAAGCAGAGCCAGAGATGCAATTTTTCTGCAAGCCTTAGTTGAGAGCCTCAATTCATACGAACGTGGGGAATGCACAGCAGGACGGAGGCTGAAGCTGAGCAAGGCGTGGCCTCAGGAGAAACCTTGCCCCAGCCTGATCCCTCCGGTAGTCCAGAGTGTGAATGGCACCAAAGGCCAGGGGACAAGGCTGCTAGCAGCCACATCGTACAGTCACTGCTCAGAACCTCCTGGCATCCCCAGGCAAGATGGCGCCCATCAGCCAAGGGCAGCCTCCGGAAGGGCTGAGCTGAGAGGGCCAGCTGCCCAGCAGCTGAGGGAAGGGGACACCAGCCTGGGGATCCGGGCAGACGCGCACGGCGCCTGCTCGGGGAGTGTGCGGCGCCCCACCTGGTGTGAGCCGGCCTGGCAGGTGCGCGGCCAGGGCGCCGCGGAGCTCCGAGCGTCCGACACACTAAGCTGAGCCCAGGGCAGCCTCAGTTCTATGCGCAGCCAGCTCCCCGGCCTGAGCCCCGGTGTGGGGGAGTCAGTCCTGCCCCGGTGCCTTCCCAGCAGGCCTGGGAGCTCCCAGGTGTCTTGTGCCCCTGGGTCTCCTCTGGTCAGCCTGGCTGTGTGCCCAGCAGGCTCTGGGGCAGGCCTCTGCAGAGGATGTTCTGGACCTCTCCCCTGCCCTGTCCACCTCCCACTCCTCTCTCTGCCTTGGACGTCATCCCTACACAAGTCACCTCCAGCGGGGCAAACAGCTCCCTAAATCCATCTTCCTCCTCCCGGAGGCCTCCTTAGAGTTGCCCATCCCAGCCATGGAGCCTCACAGTGCCCCGCTGCACTCCAAGGACATGATAGGAGATGGTTTGTGCAGGAGCCTGAATAATAGAAGTTTCAAAATAGCCTTTCTAAAAGGAGTTTTTTAGATTACTCGTTCTTACAACTGTACCTCCATGAAGGTGGTGGTGCAAAGGCGGTGAGGCTGGCCTGCCCAGGGCATGGTGGCTGTGCTGGTTCATGATGATTTGGGTCAGGGGGTGGCAGCAATGTCCCTGATACCCTCAGTGTGGCACTGGTCAGTTGTTATGGGCTTGGATGGGTGACCACTGTTGAGAGGCTGCATGCCACCAGGTGAGTACATACAGGGTCCGGCACAAATAACGCCCCTTTTTATGGGCTGGTAATCTATACCAAATCTAAGATTTGCTTTTTATGCTCACTGTATTCACTTGAAACCAAAGCCTCTAAAATTCAGAAATATGGTTTATCCTGAAATTAGGGACTAAATGGTAATACATCTATACTTCATGAGCCCATTTAACTCCCCCAAGACCTGTGCCGGGGCTTGGCACTTAGATATCAATGGATGGATGGATGGAAGGATGGATGGATCGATGGAAGGATGAGTGGATGGACAGACAGACGGATGGACAGATGGAGTAATGAGTGTATGTGAATGAATGGGTAAGTACCTATTTCACAAATGAAGAAACTGAGGTTCCAAGAGGTAATGTCACTTGCTCAAAGTCACAAGTAAGTGGCAGAACCAGGATTCCAGTTCAGCTTTATCAACTCCAGAATCCAAAGGAGTAAACACAATGGATTCGGGTCCTTCCTTGTCCTATGACAGCCCATCCCCACAGTGTAAGTCCTAGCTTGTAGGATATATCGGGATGGAGTAAGGAGGCAGAAGGGTAACAGGCCTCTGGAGAAGGGGGTGGTTGGGGAATGAGATTCAGGAGAGGAGTGGTACTGGGGAGTGGGGAGGGGGCATGGTTCTTACTGCTTCCTACCCTGCCTGACCCACCAGGGGGCTGGTCTCAGGGGCCTTGGTCATCCATCCGAAAAGTCATGGTGTTTAACCTGAGATGAGGGTCAGGTGCGGAGATGGGGTCTGGGGAAGGGTTGGGCCCCGTTGAGCAGCCTGAGGGAGGAGTGGTCCATGCCCAGGGAAGGAGTGTCCAGAAGCCTCACTCGGCATCCTGCCCCGTATGAGCCCCTGTTTGGGGGTTGGGGCAGGGACATTCTGGTGGGGTCTGGGCCAGGGAAGAAAGAGGAAGGGGACTGTGCCTGTGCTGAGAGCCCCTCCTGAAACCAGACAGTGCTGGGAGGGTGGAAGAGAGAAAAACAGCCCACAGGCTGGAACAACCTGAAGAAGCTCCCTAAGTCAGGAAGGACCTCAGGTCCTATAGGCGGGGGACAGGTGGCTCCCCACGTGGTGGGGCAGGGAGCCTCACAGCCAGGGAGGGAGGAAGAAGTGGCCGCTGTCTCCCCATCCCTGTGCGGTGGGGAGGAGGCACCTGGGGCCTGGTCAGTAACCCTGC